>JAODPA010098041.1:0-16339 GCA_025585075.1 Nepenthes mirabilis
ATTAAAATCATAAAACAAAATGAATATCATGTATCTAAACATTATTGGTTATTGCTTAAAGTAGATTAATAGCTAAATATATTAGAAATATTTCAATATAGGCGAAGATTATGCTAGATTCCACCATGAAAATTCTAGTGCTAAGAAAAATATTGCACTACATGGTCCAGATGAGTGCATAATAAGATTTACATGAATATCTTCCATTCAATTAATCATATCTGCAAATAAGTTTTAAAACGTAGAAAATAAATAATATGCTATTATGTTTATGAAAATCTCTATGTAACTACTAATCATTAGTATTCTAAAACATGATTTTATCTTGAGCAAGTATGTTTTATATTATGGATATGAGTCTCACATGTATCATTCGTACATTCATAATATGAGGTCTTTGGGGCATATTTGGTCTACATGATGCCTTTGGGGCGTATACTAGATGTCTTTACTCTTTGGAGCCGCTTTATGCATGCGTATGTCCACGATACATAATATGATATGATTACATGATTTCAAGTATTCTATGTCATAATGTTTTCATACTTGGTTTAATATTTAAGATAAAAAAATATTCTAGACAATTGTTTTACAAATTATATACAGATTCATTAACATTCATAATTAGTTCAACTTTTGATATATATTAATTACTTATAATAAAATTTGCAAACTTTTTATCTATTTATTGAGCTTATCTCATAACATTTTATTAATTTTTTAGATCACTAGGATCTTGAGGCCAGGGAAATTCTTAATGGTTATATGTGTCAAAGTCGGGCCTTTTTGGAGGGCTTTGATGTTTTCTAAGTTATTTTGGAGACATGTGTACTATTAAATCTGTCATGTGAACCTATTCATTTTTGGTTGAGCTTTTAGTTCTTATGTATATATATCAAATAAGGTCGCAAAACCTTCCAATATTTATGTTACCTTTGATTACATTTATATGATATGTTCAAGTTATAACATAAGGCTTGCTAGCTAGAGTGGGTCCTAAGCTCATCTTGATCTAAATGTGGTCATGGCCTATCCAGATATGGATGATGACACTTCATGCATGAAAATTTAAATGTTCTTAAATCTAATTTTAAGAAGCCCTAAAGTATAACCAGAGAAAAAAGTGCTAAAAATTTTAAAGAAAAATAACCCTTAGAAATCCAAAATTTAAGACCTGAAAAAATGAGTCTGACAACATAGCATAGCCTTCATCCACTTTTGTCTATCTTTGTACCACTACTGAAAGAATATTGGCATTACATATAGTCCATAATAAGAAGTAAAAGCATGAACACACGAAGCATATCAAAACTTAAAGGACTCAAATGAAATTCCCTTGTAAGTCAAATCAACAAGTGATTAGGATATCTTTGATGTTAAAATCAATTGCAAGGGATGGTTCTATCTCCATCTGCACCAAAGACAATGGAAACTAAGTTATTTTCCAATATAATGCTATAGAAACATATGGCATAGAAATCATCATCTGCTAGCAACACTAACATAGAATCATCCCTTGCTAACCCTATATCAACTTCCAATTTGGTGACTTTGAGACTCAAGTCAGTTTGCTATCCCAAATCTTGAGTAAAAATTGGGGATTATGATAGCCATTGTTGAAATGATTTTACTGTTATGGAAGATTGGTTCAGTAACTGAACTTCAAGCTAACGAATGAAAGGGCTTCCCTTTTTTATAACAACAGAACGACATCACTGGATAGCAAGTGGAATGCCGATTTTATACCATAGTGATTCAAAGCAAATCTCATTATTGAATTGAACAGTTCTAAATATTTTGGCTTCCATTTCAAGAGCTATTAAAGGAGACATTCATTCAGAAAGAAAGTGAGAACTTGACCTTAGATGGAAGCATATAATTCCCCAACCCCAAAGGCAAATAGTCAAAATTCTAAGGTATTCAAAGCAGATGGTACTAAAGTTTATGCATTTGAGGACTACAATCATCTCAATGAAACAATAGAAATATGTCAAATGCTGGGAGTTGCTAGTAAGGCTAATTCATTCTAGTATGGACAAAATTTCAGTCTATATAACAGCAAAAACAAAACACCTCCCAACGATGTTGTAGAACTCCTTCCTGTTTCTTTTTTGAGCTCAATGTGGCTGATGGTCTCAACCTGAAAAGCAACAGAACCAAGCACGAAAATGTTTCAAGGATGATTCATGACTCAATTGACCCATGAACTCCAACAAGCTGGCACAAGTTATCTCTCAAAAAGTACAAAAACTCAAAAACAACAAAACAATACATACAAGCACAAATCTAAGTACCAGATGATGACTCATAAAAGGGAAAAATGTCATGCAAGATGCAAATTGATAAAAGATAAACACATGCACACATCGACATCAAATATAGCAGATAGACCAGCAACACAGAACATTTATCCAAAAATACGACAAGGAGAAAACATTATGTTTAAGTTCCGAAAAAGTTGGTCTCCTAAATGGAACTTTTTCCACGTCCAACTCTACATAAGGGCAAACCTTTTGCTTCAATGGATATCCAACTTTGACATGGTCAAATTACCAGTTGATGCCTTAGTCAGGAGCTGCCTTATGCTAAGGGAAGTTTCCACATCCCATTTGAGGATAACCTTAGTACAACATGAATGTTACTCCAATGTCTCAAGCTAACAGATTCAAACCATAACAGCCTCATTGCAGTGCAGAAGTAAGTGCTTCTCACTCTTTCCAAACCCCACAATATGGCAACCATGTGCATTATGATGTCCTTTTTATTTGGTCTATGAAGCAAATATTCTTAAATGACTAATAACCTATTATTTGCTTGGCGGTAATAGTCATTGCTTTCCCACCTAATTCCGAAAGGAATAAATAATATCATGTTTTGTTATAGTTTTAGTGGTAATACATTAACCCTTAGGCATAATGATTCAACTTGATTGGGAAAAACTACACTCTTATCCCCTTGGTTTTATTTCATCCCATTTGTCTGGGAATAAATCATTTCACCCACAATTAGGCAATTTCAATTTAACCATCACATCCCTTCAAATTAATCTCATCTTCACTCTCCAAAATTTTACTTATTTTCTTTTTATTTTTCTACTCTCTGAAACTTGACAACTTTGTCCAAAACAAACATTCTTTTTCATTTTTTTTTTTTTTTGNATGAGTCCAATAACCATGGGCCAACGTGCTAGGCCCGCAGCAAGCCCACAATCCAATACAATTCTTTCAAAGTAAAAGTCTCACATTGCTTTTGGAGAAGCAATCCATCTGCAAACCCTACTATAAAAGCAAGCATCCTCAAGCATTGAAAGACAAGTGGGAGAAGCTCGAAGAAGCTCCATATGGCTCGGAGAATGGTATAGCCATTGCTAGCCGATCTCCAATGAGAGCAAGCTGGCGGCCAGGAGATCCTCGACTCTCCTCTCATCCAGGAGGTCCCTTGGCTCTCCGCCAGTCCAGAGGCCCTCAGCCCTCCGCTGCCACGAGACCTTCGGCCGTCCTACTGTCCAGAGGCCCTTAGTCCTCCATCCAGGAGACACGAAGCTTTCCTCCGCCACCAGGAGGCACGGAGGCCCACAGCCCTCCTACAATCCGGAAGCCTCAGCCCTCCATCCAGGAGGCCCTCAGTCCTCCTCCCGTCCGGAGGCCATCAACCTTCCGCCATCCGGAGGCCCTCAGCCCTCCGCCAACCAGGAGGCCTTCAACCCTCCGTCTTGAAGTCATGATCCCTCTGTCCCGTAGCCAGGCTCTCGCAGTCAAAGAGTTGTCCCTTCGCTCAAGTAACAAGAATGTTTACTCATTAGTACCAATTAATCCTTCTTAAAGTCGCCCTCCGCGGGCGCAACTGTAAGCCGCCTCTCTGTGGGCGCACCTATAAGCCGCTCCTTTGCCGGGCGCACTCTAAACCGCCCCTCTGCGGGCGTACCTCCAACCCGCCCTCCGCGGGCGCACCTATAAGCCGCCCCTTTGCCGAGCGTACTCTAAGCTGCCCCTCTGCGGGCGCACCTCCAAGCCTCCCTCTGCGGGCGCACTTATAAACCGCCCCTTTGCCGGGCGCACTCCAAGCCGCCCTCTGCGGGCGTACAGGTAAGTCGCCCCTCTGCCGAACGCATTCATGGAGCGCAAGCCTCCAATCACATCTCTCTCACACTCCCCTCATTCTCGCATCTTACGCATGCATTCCTCCGTTTATTGCGGAAGATATCTGACTTGAGCGTCGGAGTGTCGTCGGGGGACAACCCCCCGTCGGCCTCTAACCTCTTGTTTGTTGTGCAGGTTTTTGGTTATCAGCGACGGAGACAGGACCCGATGCAGATCAACCCGCAACGGAAGATTGGAAGGTTCTCTAACCCGTACAACCGGGGACCCGGGACTCAACATTGGCGCCGTTTGTGAAAAACGCGACAAAGAGTCTAGCGTCTCCCCTCAACACTCAATCTCTTACGCAAAACAAACACGGTCAATACTTGTGCTCCAGTCAGCACGACGACTAAAGATATCACCTTCCATGGCGACGACCCCTCATCAGGTAGCCATGCTAACAGGTGATTGACGTCAAATGTGCTAGTGCCCAGCGCTTAGAAGAGCACCCTCTTCTTGACCATCTGCACCCATTAGAAGATGTAACACTGGGGGCTTTACCGATCGGTTTTCAAACGATCTGAGGAAGCCAGCATCCTCAGAGGATCAATCGGCTTGACGACCTCAAGACCCAAGCAGCCCCCAGTACCTATTTCATCAGCCCGACGACCTCAGTATATGAGAGTATTCGAGCGATAGGGCCCCCTTCCGGAGAGGTGATCGATCTGGTTCCAAGGAGCCATGCCAAAGGGACAAGACTGGGCAGCAAAGCTTCCCTCAAAACTTAAGCTTCGCTTTCGTCCTTCACTTTTCAACTAAATAGAGCGTCTTGGAGCCCTACTGAACGCAAGAGCTCTCCGGCATTCCAATCAGATTGAGTATTTCGGCTCTCTAGGCAGTGACCTTCTTTGCCAGATCTTCTCTGACTTGTCGGAGCTCTCGCCGCCAGATCTTCTCTGGCCTGCCGGAGCCCTCGCAGCGAGATCTTCTCTGGCCTGCCGGAGCTCTCGCCGCCAGATCTCTCTGGCCGGCCCGAGCTCTCGCCGTGAGATCTTCTCTGGCCTGTCGGAGCTCTCGCCGCCAGATCTCTCGGGCCTGTTGCAGCTCTGGCTGCCAGATCTCTCTGGCCTACTGGAGCTCTTCGCCGCCAGATCTTCTCCGGCTTGACCTCCACCACGTAGCATTGCTCCGGTCAGTAGGCCGATCCTGCTGCAACCTGTTGCACGGCAGTAGACCCCGTAAAAGTTATGACAAAACACGCAATGGGGGCTCGATGTTCTCGACCCACAACCCATTACACCGTAGAAAATATCATCCAGCCAAGCGCTGCACTAGTCCGAGTCACCTGAGGCAGTATCAACCGACAATAGGACCCAAACCATTGGCCAATAGGCTACCGAAGTGGTAAGAGTACGCTACCCAACTAATTCATGACAAAGGACCAAATCCCACGAAGCACATGGGCCATAGGCCAAGTCGCCTACCAAAGCGCCCCAACGACTCTCCAAAGTAGTGCACGCCAGCCGTGCGCTCAAGGCGGTGAGCCGATTATAAGAATACCGCTCTTGCACCAACGACGATTCCACACCGAATCCAGGTAAGTCAACCATATGCATGCATGTAAGAACACTTTGTACGTTGTGCACGATAGATTTCTTTTTCTTTCTTTTCATATGTATATATATATATATATGTGTGTTTGCCTTGCAGGTTTACCCGACCTAGACTGCCCCTAAGTCGGAAGGGTCTTCACCCTCTCGTTAAACCCTGGTCATCCAGGTGGCCCAGAAGTTATCTAAAATCCTGGACATCCGGGTGGCCCATAAGCGGTCTTAAACCCTAGTCATCTAGGTGGCCCATGAGCGGTCTGAAAACCTGGTCATCCAGGTGACCCATGAGCGGTCTGAAACCTTGGTCATCCAGGTGGCCCATAAGCGGTCTGAAACATCGGTCATCCGAGCGGCCTAATAGCGGTCGTACTAAACCTTGGTCATCCAAGTGGCCCGATAGCGGTCTAAAAACCTTAGGGGGCAAGTATGACACACGCGACGACCTCCTCTCGGGGAGTAGCAACGCCAGTCAACGACGGTCGAAGGGAGAAACACTTCTTCTCCGACATTGGCTGCCTACGGCGTCACCGGGCTGGTTTTCCATAATTGCCCGATTAGCTTGAGGACTTAGCTCCTCCAACGGCCAGCCAACCAGGTTGGCCGCCCCACGCAACGACCCTTTCCAGGAAGGGCCAGCGTGATTATACAGCAACGAGAAGCGTTCCTTCTCTATGCTGGCTGTCCTAATTACCACTTGGGTAGCGCCACTAGGCTTTTCTCACAAGCCACAACTACTAAGCAAATTAACACCAGTAGCCCTAATACTCAACTAGAAAGCAAAGCGGCATCCTCAAGGAGAGAGTCACAGAGATCGGGATCCCAGGCTTGGCCGTGGTCACGACATCGACCCATTGCTCGATCCGAGAGTCAAAGGATACCCAATTTCACTAACTGAACTCCCTGGGGGCTTCTCACTCTTAGTCCCATTGGATGATTCGCCAACGGCAAGAGCCCTTCCAAGGAACGCAAGGTGCATCCTGTTGCTACAGCTCGAACGATCAGCTATCTTAAGGCAAGTCACATCCCAACCTCTCGAAGCGCGTCCTTACAGGAGATCTGATCTTGAGCTTGAGATCTTCCCTCTGCGCGCTCCTAGGTCTTACCAGATATTCGAAATGCTCGCAACGGATTCGGTCAACAAAGATTTCCGGCTCAAAACTGCTCTTCGGATTCAAGCACTTCGCCGGTCAACTTTTCCGATAAACAAAGATTTTCGGCTCAAAACTGCTCTCCGGATTCGAGCTCTTCGCCGGTCAATTTTTCCGATTAACAAAGATTTCCGGCTCAGAACTGCTCTCCGGATTCGAGCACTTCGCCGGTCAACAAAATTTTTCGGCTTTGAACTGCTCTCCGGATTTGAGCACTTCACCGGTCAACTTTTCCGATTAACAAAGATTTTCGGCTCAGAACTGCTCTCCGAATTCGAGCACTTCGCCAGTCAACAAAATTTTTCGACTTTGAACTGCTCTCCGGATTTGAGCACTTCGCCGGTCAACTTTTTCGATTAACAAAGATTTTCGGCTCAGAACTGCTCTCCGGATTCGAGCACTTCGCCGATCAACAAAATTTTTCGGCTTTGAACTGCTCTCCGGATTCGAGCACTTCGCCGGTCAACTTTTCCGATCAACAAAGATTTCCGGCTCAGAATTGCTCTCCGGATTCGAGCATTTCGCCGGTCAACAAAATTTTTCAGCTTTGAACTGCTCCCCGGATTCGAGCATTTTTTCGGTCAACTTTTTTGACCAGCAGCCATGCCCGTCTCCGCTCTACCCTCTGAATTCGAGTACTTTGGTTACTAGATCCGGTCAACCATCTTTTTGACTCCGCACTGCTCTCCGGATTTTAGCGCATTGGTCAAACGAAATCTGACAACCATATTTACGGCTCTATTCCACTCTCTGGGTCAAGTGATGTGGTCAACCAAGTTGGTCAACCATCAATTTGGTTCCTTCTATTCTCCATAGCCAAACTTTTCGGTCAATGAATCCGGGTCAAGGGGACAATATGACCAGTCTCATCCCATCATAAACATGCCGGAGGCCGAAAATTCGGTCCATCGGCATGGGGGGCTAGTGATGGGTCCAATAACCATGGGCCAATGGGCCATGCCGGCAGCAAGCCCACAATCCAATACAATTCTTTCAAAGTAAAAGTCCCACATTGCTTTTGGAGAAGCAATCCATCTGCAAACCCCACTATAAAAGCAAGTATCCTCAAGTATTGAAAGACAAGTGGGAGAAGCTCGAAGAAGCTCCATATGGCTCGAAGAATGGTATAGCCGTTACTAGCCGATCTCCAATGAGAGCAAGCTGGCGGCCAGGAGATCCTCGACTCTCCTCTCATCCAGGAGGCCCCTTGGCTCTCCGCCAGTCCAGAGGCCCTCAGCCCTCCGCTGCCACGAGGCTTTCGGCCGTCTTACTGTCCAGAGGCCCTTAGTCCTCCATCCAGGAAACACGGAACTTTCCTCCGCCACCAGGAGGCACGGAGGCCCACAGCCCTCCTACAATCCGGAAGCCTCAGCCCTCCATCCAAGAGGCCCTCAGCCCTCCGCCAACCAGGAGGCCTTCAACCCTCCGTCTTGAAATCATGATCCCTCTATCCCGTAGCCAGGAGCTCGCAGTCCAAGAGTTGTCCCTCCGCTCAGGTAACAAGAATGTTTACTCACTAGTACCAATTAGTCCTTCTTAAAGTCACCCTCCGCGGGCGCAACTGTAAGCCGCCCCTCTGCAGGAGCACCTTCAAGTCGCCCCTCCGCCGAGCGCACCTCTAAGCCGCCCCTTTGCGGACGCACCTCCAAGCCGCCCATTTTTCGGGCGCACTCTAAGCCGTCCCTCTGCGGGCGCACCTCCAAGCAGCCCTCCGCGGGCGCACCTATAAGCCGCCCCTTTGCAGGGCGCACTCCACGCTGCCCTTTGCGGGCGTACAGGTAAGTCGCCCCTCTGCCGAGCGCATTCATGGAGCGCAAGCCTCCAATCACATCCCTTTCACACTCCCCTCATTCTCGCATCTTACGCATGCATTCCTCCGTTTATTGAGGAAGATATCTGACTTGAGCATCGGAGTGTCGTCGGGGGACAACCCCTCGTCGGCCTCTGACCTCTTGTTTGTAGTTTGTGTTGTGCAGGTTCTCGGTTATCAGCGACGGAGACCGGGCCCGATCCAAATCAACCCGCAACAGAAGATTGGAAGGTTCCCTAACCCGTACAACCGGGGACTCGGGACGCAGCATCGAACAATATATATCAATATCGATGATATTTTTTTAATAACGTGATAATACCATAATATATAAACCAATACGACTATCAACTTTTGATTTTTAAAAATTTATTTTCTCATAATATATATCAAATATTAACACGTATTATCCGATATATCCTATATTAATACAACCATAACCAATATTAATATTTTCCATATTTAGACCCGTAAGCACCAAGACACTACACATCAAATGAGCAGGTGTACTGCAGAAAAAATTAAGTACCTCGCATGAGAACAGAAGAAAAAGCTTTGAAGATAATCCCATACCATTGAGAAGTTAGTAACAATCATCATCAGAATTGTTGTCTTCACTATCTTGCTCATAGATCTGATATTCTCCATGACTGTCGACATCCTTGCTCAGGTGACTAGCACCTGAGTCAGCCATGGGGAAACTGCCGAAAAGCTCTTGCAGATAGCTTCTTGAAATGTTCAAGCCATCTAGATCTAAGCAATGTTAAAGGAAGCAGATGGCAGATTAAGGTGACAATCTCTGAACAATTGGAAATTTCCTACATCTCACTGATACAAATATTGGCTAATATATATTGATATCAGTTTTCTCGATACTGATATTTCATGAAACCGTAATAATATCGTAATATATTACCATATCAATAATCATCAACCGATACTCAATTACAGGTCGATATGACTCTAATAGTTTATAATTTTTTCTTTTAAAAAAAAGCTCCTCCTAATATATCTAATATCAACACAATATGTCTGATATTAATACTAATATTTTCATCCATACTACATCCATAAAAAGAACTCTGACTCTAAAATTTAACTTGGTTTTATAAACCCATCTCAATCAAATTTCCTGCTAACCACGTAAAAGGGCTTGAGGCCGAGAGGTTTGGAAATCAAAGAACAGTCACACAATAAAAATCATGTAAGGCTAACATTATCCAGGACATGGTCTATCCACTATGGCAATTGCCATATAGGTATGAGTTTAAGTCATGTTCATCACTTAGGCACATTAATGTAAATATCAGCCAATATGTAATACCGATATTTTCTAATATCACGATAATATTGTGATAAGTTACCGTATTGATGATATTTGCTATATATCTGCTAATATTCAAAATATTGACTAATACGATTTTCATGATTATTTCATTCTAATATATTCGATACTGATACATACCGTCAATACCAATACCAATACCAATGCCAATATTTTCATCCATATAGAAGTATAGAAATCATGGATAAAAATATCGGCCGACATGACACCTATCCGCCAATATATATCAATATTGAAGCCCCCACAATATCACAATATGTTTCTATATCGGCCTATACAACCAATATTTGGCAAATATATCGGATTTATCAACTAAGGATTTTTAGAATTTTTTTCATCCGATATATCCAATACTAACATATATTGTCCATGTCAATATGACCACAAAAAATATTAATATTAATATTTTCATTTGTGATAGAATTCATTGTCCAGTATGCATGATCTGCATTTCGGTTCCAATTAGTTACTAGGAATCCCACTAACAATGTCTAAAACTTATATGGGTGTATTAGCTGCAACACAAATCTGATAGAGATCGATAATATATTCACGGCATGCATAGGCAGACCAACTTAGAGGGACATATAACGGCTAACATAGAGGGAGCTAAATCTGATGGCATGCAAATATCATAATATATATTGTTCGTGAGAAATTTGTAAAATTGGTCATGTGTTATAAGGATACACGAATCCGTTTGCAGAGAATAATCAGTCTCCTCAGCAGCCTACAAAAACAAAGAACAAGATACCGTGTCAAAGGAAGGTTAGTGGAAGTATCCGCCACCAGAAACAAGAATGAAAATGGGCATTAGAAGGCTCATGATTCTGACCAGATGGGAGGGATGATATACATCCATGTCCTCTTCACCATCATCATCATCAATTCCGTTCTCCTCCTCATCGTCATTGCTTGATTCTGCTTTTTCTTCTATCCCAGTTGGTTCTGCACCAATATTGAACATACCACAAAAGACGATAAATTGTAAACTTCGCATTATCTTCTGGCAGATTCGTAAGTTTTTTTGACTCAATGACCTTTTTGCAGACTCTAAAATACTCCCACATCAGCCCATATATCACAACTCACATCAGTTAAAGGTCTTCACATTTCACTCTGACATCCTGATGAACTTGAATGGAATAGTGAAACTATTAGATTATCCATGATTTTGCACATCAGTCACAGAAACCCCTTTTATTTGATGAAATTTTAGTTTTTCTTTTTTTATTTTCAATGAAATGAAATTTCAAAAAAAGATTGAAAAACAAGTGGTGCAAGGAAAATCCAACAACATCAATTTCAGCTGAAAACAAAATTGAGATCACATTCCTTTGCCTCAAAGCTCAGGCAGGTCCTCATTTTGCTCCAATTACTTTCTCAGATAGGGTTTTGGAGAAACTTTGTGCCTGACCTAAGGTGAAGGCAGTGAAAAATGTGAAGGCAATCATGGGGTGCTAGCGTAGTGTAAAATGTGTGGTTTTCTCCCAAAATTTGTCTAAAATTGATGTGGTTTCTTTTCAGTACCACAAAAATTAAAGAAAGGATCAATGATGCTGCAGTAAAGAATTTATTCAGAAGTTTTGTCATTCAGCAATCAACAGTTCAATCAGAATATACTCAAAGAACACCCAAAGAAAATTCTTGACGCAGGTTCAATGGAGAAACATGGCCCCAGAAGAGCCAATGAAACAAAGATACTTGGCCAGTTATGGCTAGCATTGGAAGCTTATAGATTTATGGTTGACTGAATGAGGCTACAATAGTCACAGATTGTCTAATATGTTACACAGAAAAATGAGTCTCATAAGTAACTGTAGGAAATCACACAAAGCAGCCTTGTTTTCCGTTAGAATAATCTGATAATTCATAGCTATATGCAGTCATATTCTTAAGTGAAATTTCTTCATATTTCAAGATGCAGATTATTAATGGATGAGGTGGATGGCAAAAACAAGTGATAACAATAATACACACTTTCTTTTTCATCTCATGACACAAGGTCCACAAAGCTAACAAAAATGCAAGGGGAGAGCTCAGTTTAAAATCTTTTGAAGAATTAAAGCTGCACTGGACATGAATGCAACAAAAAAATTCCAGAATGTAAGAGAAACTGTTACAAAGTAATGTTTTGAACCTCCATCAACTTGTGGTTCTGCCTCTTCATCCAGCCTGAAGTTCGTTTGAAAGTGCATCCTTTTTGATTTTTCAAATCTTTCAGAAACAGATTTCAGCAAACTCTCAGCTTCAGCTTGAGGATATATTGACAGGAACCTCAATGCAACACGTAATCTTAAGCTCTCCAGGAGATATGATGAGAACCATCCTGTTGGACACTACCACAGAAGCAAAAAGTTAGGATGCAGATGGCTCCACAGTTCATACATTCAATAAAATGCAGATGCACTAGAACACAAGATTATCACGGACCAGCAACACATGACATCAAGAAAAAACCTTTTTTCACTGGGAAGGTCCCACTGGATAAGGCAGCAAAGATTAACCCCCAAAAACATGTAAGGCGTCCCATTAAAGTATGGTATCAATATCGCTCATAGTCATATCAGTATTAGACATATCAGACAATACGTATCAATATTGGATTTATAAAATGGAAAATTTTTTCTAGAAATCATAAATTGAACAGGTTTTATTAGCTTATATATCGTCAATAAAGAAACATATTATGATATTGTTGTGGCATCTGAAAATATTAGTATCGGGCCCCCCATACCAATATATATCGACTGATATTTGCATCCATTTCACCCATAGGTGGGTTAACACGATACACAAACAATTGATGAAATGAATATTGCTTAGATAATGAATTATCACTGTCAGGCTCATGTCCAAGGATCTAAGCTAAAGAATGCATATCTATGGTAGAGTGCCCCAAAAACTTATAGCCTGGGGGTTATTAGTTTTATATTTGGAGTCTTAAGATATATAATGAAAGAATTTCAGATTGCCAGAGAGCAAATTCATCAGCAATTGACCCTTTAACGGCATAATTTATCCATGGCAGTGGCTAATGGGTCATGACCTTGGAGGACTTGCACTAGATTGTGCTGTATTAAGTTTACTGGAAATTTGCCTTGATGAAAGTACGTTACTGAAGTTTTGACATATGCACAAAAGGGCTTGAGACAGACCAATTGGTTTAACTGACAGAAACTTCCCAAAAATTGGTCACATAAACTGTTTCAAAATCGGAATGACCCCTCTCACTCTCAGGGTAAACAATTAGCCAAAAAGCAAGATGGGCTGACTCAATTTGACCAACAAAAAATAGGTGAACATATCAGTAAAAAGCTGATCCCCCTCTCGAATTACTCAGTTGTCTCATAATCGTAGAGAGAACCTATGTTTCATGAGCATAAGTCTCATAAATCCATAAAACCTTGAGCAGTTTCAACCCTAAATTGTCTTGAAATAGTAGATCTCAAGAAAATGCAATAAACTAAGCCATCTCATTGTGGTTTTGAGCATGTCAAATTGAGAAGTCCCTTTATAAATTGGGCGTCCTCAACTACCAATTGTCTGAAAATAGTAAAACGGAAAAAACTAATATGAAAAGTTAAGACATCTCAAAGTGGCCTTGGGCCCTCTGTTTCCTAAGGTAGTTCCAGTCAATTATAGAAATGAAATTGCAACGTCTTAAAATTAGTTCAAACCAACACGATTTTAAATTGTTAATTTGATAGGTTCTTGTTATGCTGGCTTTGACAGATCTCAAATCAAGAATGAGAATTTTCAAAACCTATACACCCCAACTTCTAGCCTTCTTGAAGGTAGGTGAGCCGGCTCAAATCCTTGCAATTCCTGTGGTTCATGATAGGTCGTGTTTGAGTTGTCAAAAAGTCATTTGAATGACTCAGAATACAATGCATTTTAATGAACCAATCATAAATATCCATTTTTGAGCCAAGACACTCATTCTTCCCTTTAAGAGCCAGTCTTTTGTTTTGCCTATTAATTTGTCATCAGTAAAAAAACAATTGGCGTAGCATGTGCTTGAAGATGCAAGTGATTCATAGGCACGCCAGCTCTCTCTTCATTTGCAATTTCATGAATAAGTGAGATCCTTGGGCTAAAGCATTGAAATATTTCCACACTGACGTGATCCAAAGAAAGCATTCAAGGCCATAAATGACATTTGCAGGCAGTTTTTATGGTGTGGCAGAGATGCAGATGGTTAAAGTGTCACGTCCTAGCCATCAAGAGTGAGAAAGCAAGTAAAGAGTCACTTGTTTATTGGAAATGTGTTTGTTTACCAAAAAGCGAGGACTGGATTCTGTGGGTGATATCTAGCAGCAATAACATATCAGACTGGGGATTTACTCATGAAGATTTGTTTCAAGGCAAATGAATCCATGGCTCTTATTTTAGAAGATGAGATTGCTGTGAAGCTACTCATCTTCCACCAGATTCTTGATGCTGAAACAAGCTTCATTGATTAAAAGAAGAGCTGCAACAAAGGTGGGATATAGCACTAATTAGTCAGCTTCAGCAAGTTCAAAATCTCAAGGGCTTACGATGCCCTCAGATCTCATGAGCAGACAGTTCAATCACAACTAGCTAGAGCACTCTTGTTAAAACAAAGTTCTCTCCTATCCCATGTTTGGCTGTGCATTGGGATTGTAGGCTCCAGACCGACTTCTTAAGCTGGAGAATCAACTACACTCGCTTTCATCTGTCCTTACACCAGGAATGTTTGAGGTACTGTTCTTGTAACGGTTTGGTTTTTGCAGGCCTAGTGGTTGTCTTAATGCAGAGATGGACTGGGGTCAGATTGTTTAGTGCTTGTCTAACAACATCAATCTACCATCTTTGGCTGCAAAGAAATAGTAGGATCTTCGATATCAAGTAGAGGGTTGCCACCCAAATTTCTACAGAAATTATGATTTTCGGTTTCACAAAGGTGTATAATTTCATATAAGAATCAACCTGATGCTAAATGGATTAAATTTGACTATTTGTCAGGCTGCTTAATTTTGCAATTCTCATCTATAATCTTTGATATTTGGAATTTGTACTTGGCCTAAAGGTACCCCCAGTTATGCTAGAGTAGATTGTATCAGTGGATTATTAGGACTTCCCCAAGGTATCCATGGAGTAATTATGTTCTGTTGGCCATTCAAAGCAATAAGATGTGAACTCTAAATCACCTTAGAAAGGAGGGTAAGCTCAGAGCATTAAGCTTTTGGTAGTGTAAAGGCATTGTCAGCCTATAACTTGTTGATTACATCATATTTTCATTTTCATACTCGCATTTCACATTAGAATTCTGAGACCAGCTGCAGCCACTATCCCCAGCTCTTGTATTGGTGGGCCAGGTGTGGTGTTGGAGGACACCCTGGTGGTGGAGCCAAGATTTTCATAATGTAGCTGTTCTAAGAACCTGCAATGTGAGAGCCTCATGCATTAGGCCACTCTTATTTAGCTACTCCAAAAGACAATTACCCCAAAGCAAATAGTAATTTTTTTTTTTTAAAAAAAAAAACATTAGGAGGGAGGGCCCTGCAATTTTTGAGTTTTTATTCCCCTTTTCAACCAAGTTTCATGTTCTACCGCAGCATCCCAACCTCAATAGACAATGGAACTAATTATCCAAACCAAACTAAACATTTTCCTATTAAATGGGATTGGCTAAATGGATTGTTCGCCTCCACTAAACTCTGTAGTCAATTATTGCCTCCACTAAGTGCAAATGCGCAAGATTATACCTGATGGTTTTCTTTAAAGTCTTCTTTGATCTTCCTCCGCCACTTCCATGGTTAGCCACTTACAAACTCTCACATCTCCTTCTAGGCACATTACCCAGCCTTCTCTTTATTTGCCATATCACCTTACACGCATCTCTCTCATGATCCATCTCTGGATGTCACATTGACCTTCTACTGTAAAAACATTGAGCCCTAGTCTCTGTTTAACCACACATCCATCTTAACTTCTTCATCACTGCTACTAAAGTTTTTGGACATGTTTGTATTTTAGACTTCATTTTATACAATATAGCTTTTCTAATAGCCACATTATAGTTTTTTATTTCCAATTAGAGCAGTATTCCAATCACATGGGACATGCAAGTCACTTCTCCACTTCATCCAGCCTATTCTAATCCAATGTATAATATCCTCAATGATCTCCGCAACTTTCTATTCTTATTAAACTTACTCTCCTATTACCCTCACCTCTCCATGATCTATTCTCTATTGTTAACAAACATCCTTTCTAAATATTCAGTCTTTGTTTGACCAACTCTGAAACCTTGAGCTCCCAAAATCTCTCCAAACTTCCAACCAAGCATTAACAAGCTCTCTTGTCTCAGTCACCAAAGC
>JAODPA010098041.1:16384-31916 GCA_025585075.1 Nepenthes mirabilis
CCCCCCCCCCCCCCCAAAAAAAAAAAAAATGCATCAAGATACATCATATTAATTGTGTTTGTCAATTAATCTATATCCACATCAGATAGATATAGGCTTAAAACTGACTCTTGTGTAAATCGACAGTAATTAGAAAAGCCTAGGTCTCCCCTTTGTGTGTGCTACACAAGTCACTGCCCCATTATACATATATGTTGTAACTTGGATGTATGCAAGGAAAGCTCTCTTTTACTAAGATTCTCCATAATACCTCTCTTGGGATTGTATGATTTACTTTCGGTAAATCAATAAACACCATACGAAGACCCTTTTATGTTCATTACATTGCTTCATCAGGCACCTTGGTAGATAGATAATTTCTATAGTAGTCATGTTTGGCATGAACCCAAATTGGTTACTGTGTCATAGTCTTCTTTTAATCACCCTTTTGGCTAAACATCATTGTATGGCTCATCAACTTAACACCACTGTAGTTGACACAAATCTACATCACCCTTATTCTTCATATGGCACCAATGCTCTTTCCACTAATCCGGCATCTTCTTGCTACGTAGGATTTTGTTAAGTAATCTAATTAACCACAATATTCCCTCCTCCCCCATACATCTCCAAGCTTCCACTTTGACTTCCTCTGGCTAAGCCAATAATAAGAGCAATTTAGGTTCATTTCAGTCACAAAGCTCCCCAAGCATTATAGTGTTCTTGAAAAGCATGCTAGGCACTTTAACATCCTAAGTCACATCAAAATCCAAAACTATCCTTTCCTTCTTCATTTTTTCCCTATAACTAGCCTCCATGCATGCACCCATTTGCATCTTATCCAACATGGCAATTTAGACCCCTGCTTATAAAAACCCAACAAGCATGTGGAACTTGTTGTTGCTGATAGCTGAAGTCTTCCTGTGCCCCCCGGGAGGCATGTACAAAACATGCACCTCTTCCTAGGCACCTCTTCCTAGCCTCGATTCACCACCACATTTTTTGCATGCTCCATGTTTTCATCCTCCTAGGTCTGTAGTTCGGTCAACTTTGCCTATTGGAGAATAAGTATATAGCATTTGCAACAGTTCCAGACTGCCAAAAGTGGAAAACAATGAAGCATTCAATCCCCAAAATAAGTTTGAAAAGTTGGACTTCCATACCTTCTCTGCAGAAGTCAGAAAAAATTCATAAATGCACTGCTTGAAAGCTCATGAAAAGCGCTATATTACTTACCTGTTGCCCTCAAAAAAAGACACTACACATACACATATGCTTTTCATGCCACAAAATTTGCTGTACAGTGAGTAGCAGCATTCAAAAGTTTCAGGAGTTACAAATGGGGTTGCATTTTTTTCTCACAAAAAGCTAAACGTCGTCAAACAAATTTTAACAGATTTAGTGTATCACATTTTGGCTACAATTCTCTTAAGTTTCAAGCTATAACATCTAGTGAGCGAAAAACTTCAACTATAGTGTGATACAACCCCAAAGCATGGGAAAACTTATCACAATAGCAATACTACCAATGTTAAAATAATTCTGTCATATATTTTATCAAAATACAGGATTGCAGTCAAACTCGTTGATGACCAAAAACAAAAGCAGAAATGATTAGGTTCAATTGAATCATCGGCAAAAAGATGCTCTACACTAGACCATAATCACAAATGAAAAATATTAATTCTTTCAGAACCCAAATACATTGTGTTTGAAGATCGAAAGAGAAAATAAACCCGGTCCAATTGTATCTTCTCTCTAACTTCACATCTGATTCATGCCCCTTGTTACATTCTCTGAACAACTTGCCTTTTTGATAACTGGCCTTTTTGATACTTCCAATCTGACCTCTTAAGTCTCAACTGCTATTATAGCTAGTAGACTAGATGGGATGTGAAGTGAGAAGTGGAGGAAGGAGTGGGAGAAAGAAGGGGTGAGGGAAAATTGAAAAGCATATTTCTTTTGGTTTCTTTAATCTATTATCAATAATATAGTCTATAATGGATCGGATAGAGTCATCCTATCATGGACAAACAGAATCCAAATACATCCAAAAGATCCAATAAAATTCTTAGTTCTTCAAAGCCATGTCAAAGATCAGACAACAGTATTGCACTCGTTATAGGCCACCTAATGCGCAACTCTCATTTGTCCGAGTTTGTGACAGAAGGGACAAATTTCCCAACACAAGTGAAGTTATGAACTAAATTTCAAAATGAAAAAAAATGCAAAAAGTTGATGTAAAATTGGTACTTGCTACACTTAAGTGCAACTTACTAGTCCTGATGGTGTGTTTTCTCTCTTTGGTAGCTACAGATTTCCTAGTCCCAATGGAGCACCATTTTGTGTTCCTTTTAGTAGCTACAGACTGTCACATACTATATGCCCGTTAAGAATAACGATTGGACATAACAGTTTCATCACTTAAGATCTTGTGCAGCTTTGGATTATTGACTCTCACAAGGATACAATACACCTAGTTTTAATTAAAATATTACTGATTTGTCCTCAGACTATTTCCTTGAACACCAACATTTAAAGTAAAATACAAATGCCAAGTTTCTGGAAAAGGTCCATTCTTCAACCTGATTCCTCAGTCACAACTACAGAATAAGATATTTCCATTATTTTCCATGCACACAAGGCAAATTGCACAGAAATGCACGGTGATTGACAAGGATATTACTCATTAACTCAAAGTGGGTTGGATGAAGTGGAGAAGGGTTTCAAGTTCTCAAGTAGAAGTGCTTCTAAATATTGGGTGATTTGAAAATATCGCTCAATCTTAAATGTAATTATTGTAAAGTAGTTATTAGGATAGCCATAAGTGTTAGGCAGTTAAGTATCAACATATCCAAGAAAATAGCAATGGGAAGATGAAGATGTAAAGATGGATTCAAAAAGAAGTTATACGGAAAAACACCAAATAGTGCCAATGGATCACACATCAACACTAAACGTAATAGTCAATCATCCATATCAACCAAATATGATGAAAAGAGCCGGTCATCAGTAAAAGAATCTCAACTTCTTATCGTAAGTCAATCCCAAACAAAGATCCCATGGAATTAACGAACGATTCTGTACCAAATGCAACTACAGTGGCAAATTAGAGAGTGTGATAAATATCAATGCACTGTAGGCTGATGATTCATTCTACAAAAAGAACATCTACTTACCTTCCCTTGTAATATAAAACAGTGCAGTGCAAACTAGGGCTGAACGAAATTCAAACTGCCCAAACCAAACCGTCATCAACATGTGTGGTTTGGTTACGATTGCTTTATTATCCAAGCTGCATTTTCAGTTTAGTTGCGGTTTCAAACCAAATATCAAGCATATATATATATATATAACAAATAGTATTGATATTGTAACTGAAGATGTCTTGGTTATAGGCTTATAGTTATTTCTAGTGTAATTTTGAATTAACTTTCAATACAAGTGGTTAAATTCTTAACCCATATTAAAGTTGACATTTTGTTGTTGACATTTTTGGTGGTTTATCCTATGGTGAATGTCAGCGGTATATAATTTTTCTGATTAAATAGTTTCTCAAATATTTTTTTTCTCATTGAATACCATGGACCAAGTTTAAATTTCATTGGAATATTTCTTGATCGAAGATTAATTTTTCACAAAGAATGTTATTTTGTATTGCTTTATTATACATATTTACTACTTGTTACGTTGTTTTAGAATATGTTTGAGATATTGTTATTATTATGTTAATAGTGATGCTTGGTTAGTTTGGTTTTTGTTTATGGTATATTAAATTTGAACAATAATCTTTAGATTAATGAGCTTAGTACCACAAATCGCACAAATTATTCAAGCCAAACCAACCCACACATTGACGGTTTGAGCAATTTATCTTAACTAATGATTTAATTTGGTTTGGTAAAAATCTAAACTGCAATATGAGGTTTGGTTGAGGACTACCCTTCAATCCACACCAAATAGATCCACGTTCATCCTAATGCAAATATTATTGATAGGATTAAAATGCCATACTATATGAGTAACAATAAACTCAAAAAATACTTGTGATTTTCAGTCTTTATTAACACTAAAAACTTCAGTCAGAAATTCAATAAATTTCCCTGGCACATAACATAAATTTATTTCTTCAATATTTAGACTCAATTGATTAGTTTAGAAATTATAGTCTTACGAGTTCTCCAAAAACAGGTGGATACTTTAGTACTAAAAAGTAGGGGAAACAGGCCCTAGTCTGTCAAGGGTAATTTCAGGAAACAACTTTGATGGAAACCGCAAGAAAACCATAAGATCCAGTCCAAGATACAACCCATGAAATCAGAGGCCAGGTTGTCAAAACTCAAGGTGTTAGAGATCAATACTGTCAGAGGGGCCTGAATGTCAAAGACTGAGATGTCCAATATGCCCAAGATGTCCAAAATGAAAAATTGTCAGAAAGTTTAGAGGCTGATAACTGGCGCACAATGTTAATCCCAGCCAGATAACTGTAAATCAAAAGTTGGTCAATTGACTAGCAGCTTGCAGTCTTCCAACTCAACCAACAATCATTATACTGGCAATCAGGACTTGAAAACCAGGAAAGCATAATGCAAGTTGATCAAGCCATGAAGGTCATGTTTCACCAATTAGAGAAACTTTCACGGCTCATGATCCCACTCTCTTAGGCTTGGGCATTTCCAGGATAGGCCCATGGCCTTTATAAATGTGAGACTCTTCTACCAAAATTCAATAAGTCCAAAATCAAGCCAACAAGTGCCTAAATCCAAAATTAACTACGTGTTCCAAGCACTTCCTAGAAAGGATTCTAAGATTGCAGACTTCTTGTCTTCTCTATCTCTTCCTTCATTATTGTTAAAAGAAAAACACAGAGTTGACTTCGAGATATTTCAATTTGGAAGGGTTTTCTAGAGCCACTCCTTTACATCCTTGTTCAAGAAGGAGCATGTCCAACAGAAAATTTTATACACTTCTCACCTGGGACCGTCATTTCCACTATAGAAGAGATATCACAAGACCCTCTCAATTATTGTTCCCTCCTTTGTAGTCAAATATAATAAAAGGGCGATGTTACTTACCACATAAAAAGCCTGCCAAGTGAGTCATTCGTCAACTTTTTGTATACTAGTTTAGCTAACAAGCTATTGACTTGAACACCAAAAGATATTCCGGAAAGATATCCTGATCCTATAAACTCTTGTTTGTATTTACCGTGTGAAGGATCCGGATTCTTTGATCCAGGGCTTACTCCAATGCTCCTTGTCCACCCGTTTTCTAGGTACGTATAAATGTAAATATTTAGATTCTATATCCAATACAAAAGTGGATATCTATAAAGAAAACTTCACATTTGATCAGAGGAATACATTATAAAATTTTCATGGAAGTTTTCCAAAATGGGAAAAAGGAAATAGTTCTGATCTTTTACAGCTAAACCAAACCTGAAAGAGTAAAAAATGGCTACAAAGGTTTCGGCAAAAGATAATTAGGATGAGAAACAAACTTACAGTACAAACTGTTTGCGTTGGTGGTTTTTGTATCTCTTGCTGAATGTAATCATCATGAAGTTCATACAGTTGCAAATATATCTGGCATTTGTATGGAAAAACTCGAAATGCACATACATCCTCCCACCTATGCTCCAATCTGTGTGATAAATTTAGAAGACACATCACACAGTAAACATCCAAAATGACACATATATGTCTCATGCAATTAATAAAACAGCAAGCTACCCGTTCAAGACAATCCTAAACTACATGCAATTAAGTATAGATCAGGAGATGTAGCAATTATTACAATTTATAATAGATTTTATCATATATGTTAATTGGCATACAATTCAAATGCCATTAATACATGGAGAATAGAGGTGAAGAGCTCGAACCTACCACATTTCAGGCACTTTTAAGTGATTGGAGTTACATTGTTATTTAATCATAGATGTTTCTAGCAAATAAGAATCAAAAATGAAAAATCAATAAAATAAACTATTAACATCAATATATGTACTTATAAGGAATTGAATCCAGGCTAGAACTGTGAAGAGGCCTGTGTTTGGGTTCCCATCACTAAGAGATTTGGAATCGTTGCTTTTTCAGTTCATCTATCTATCTTTTATCATGACAGATAAATATCTCCATACCCAGTTCAAACCAGATGAAGTAGAGAAATGAGAAATTATCAAGACGTTTGATAGCCTACCACAACTTGATCCATGGTAAGTCTATCTCTTTAGTCCACTTAAATGTTCTCATGACTCCATATTTGAGAGCCATGACTTCCATCCACAAAGTTCCTACATGTCACACCTCCACAGTCATTTCACAGAATGGATTCATAAGTTAGAAATAAAATACCAAGCACCCTTATTGATTAGTTAGCCTCACCAACTTGGTCCTAGTTTTCTGGGGGATAAGCTGGTCCTAGTTGACAGGTCGGGGATCATCCTTTCACATCTACAATTAGTCCCTTTGAATTTGTTCAACCTCTAAACCACATTTGACATGGACAACAAGAAGAGGTATACAATAGATAGGCAGATATATATATATACATATATATATTTATATGATAGGATAACAGTGAGTCTACCACCTTTGAATAAGTAATTACCTTTTTCACCTAGTTGGCTTTTTTTCATATTCTGCACGTAAAGAGGCACAAATGCCTTCAATTTCTCAATCCTCCACTCTCAGCTCTATGTCATAAATGACAACCACCCTGTGACATCCTACAAGCCTATATTCAAACATCTGATTGCTCTCATGATTCAAGCTAATTGTAAAGGGCTTTTTAAAATAGGATGTGGATCTAGAGGATTGTGTAATCGGTCATCTCAAGCTCTTGTAGTATGAGTTCCTGGGTAGTCAAGTAGCAGCAGCCCCTCTCTCCTCTACGTTCAACTATGGTGCATATTACCAGAAATGCACGAGTTTCCTGGAAAATTTGCTCATGTCAGGGAGCCTGTTCTGCTGCTTCTTGCTATTTTGATTCTTTTGAATATAGGTGTGGATCAGTTTCCTTTGAATTAAAGATTTGGCATGTCTGCTAATAATTTGACGGGTTGGGATCATTGCAGATGCATAATTATCAAAAGAAAGATTAATCATTGGCCAAAAGACATTTTATTTGTTTTGAGAGTGAGGAATCCCTGGATCACATATTCTATCCTGCAGAGTGGCTCAGATATCTGGTGTTCCGCGTTCTTGTTGGTATGTGTGAACTTGGTCCAGGAAAAAAATGCTGAGGACAAACTTCCAGCAATGTGATGGGTTCACTGGGAACAGGAAGAAAGGTTGCTTATGAGGTGTTATTCCACTGGCAGCCACTTGGCTAATTTGCATGGAGAGAAACAGGACAACCTTAGCATATGGTAACTGCTCTGGCAGATCAATTTCATGCAACTCTTAGTTATTTGCTTGACATTGTAGACAGTTTCCAGATTCTACAAGTGTTCTTTCAGATTCTATTGACCAAACCTACCTTTCTTTTTGACTTTTCTTCTCATTCTTTTTGTTGCACTTAGTGATTTCATTGGGACAACACTCCCATTGGCATCCCAGCAATATAATCGGACACCCCACCACGGATGACAGGAGAGTGGAATTCTCCTTTCAGTTTTTATAATCTACTTGATGGATCCCAACAATTCAGAAAAATGTGCAACAAGACTTCTCCACAGATGATCTAAGGAATAGGAAGCTCAGAGAGATACATGCTTTTTTCTCCATCATGTTTTTTTCTACTGATTTACTTCTAATTTCCACACAGCACTACCACAACTTGGCCTGTAATGGAAGGTTTAGACCAGAAAAACACTGCACACAATAGAAAAGAGTACCAATTAGTGGTGGTAGCTCCCAATTCCCGATTAGAATGGTTCCCCCTACTGCTCTCTTTCACACATCAACACAACATTCAACAATTATAACAATGATTGACACAACTGAGCAATGCTCGAGTAAGAGGACATCTATATCAATGGAATCAGAAAACCAAACCATGCTAAGCCTTCTCCTACCAAGTGGAGTAAGCTATATGGATTTTACACCTCCATTCAGCTTTGTCATAGGCTGTTACATGGATTTTAAATGAAATCAGAAAATTCAGATCACTGACGATAGATAGTTACCCATTTGCTGTATTACAGTAACCTCTCAAAGGTGGTGGTACTCGAAAATCAATTCTTTGATATCTGCAAAAGAGGACATAACAAGAATGACACATCCAACATGAAAATGTCCACTATTTAACATGAAAATATCAGGAAGGACACCAACCCTGCATTTAGCCTTGGGAATACATGACTGAAGCATCAAAATATGATGGAACAAGCAGTTGAATTGATACTTGAATGACAAAGGATAACATGAAAATCTAAGATAAAAATATATCATAATTTTCTATAGGGGAAAAAGCCAAAAATATTCTACACTTTCCATGTTTTCCCAATTTTATTTTCTTTTTTTCTTTGTCCCAACTCCCAACTATATACAAAATTAATTTTTCAGAACCAAATTTATACTAGGTGAATTTCATGTCAAATTGATCACATCTTGAGAAGCACAGTGGCCTGCACATGATGCTCGGAAAACTTCAAAAGTGAAAAATATATAATGAAGATTCATTTTTTTGTGTTTTCAAGAGTCATGTGCACTACTTTAAAATTTGATGAATATGGTCAAATCTACAGCATAGTTTAAAATTGTTACTGAGTTAGAACAAATTTGGATAAGCAAGGTCAAGAATAATATAGGAAAAATGAATAAAGTTCAGAATAATTTTGGCATTTTTCCCATTCTCCATATACTTCTTCCATGTGTTCATCCCTAAGCCAATGCAAAGGGATACTTTGTGGCAATTGTCTAAAGATTAGTGGCAGAACCTACAGCAAGAACAAGGACATAATGCTGAAGAAACATGAACTCCTGAAAACAATGTCATGAAGGAGAGCATACACAACTAGAGAGGGACACCCTCACCCTGTCATAATGAGCTTGCTGAAATTCCGGTGGCGGACAAAGAATTTGGAATTGGTACATATATATATATGTGGCTTCACTGAGACCCTTTAAGCACATTAAGCTTGCATGCCAAATTATAGAACTTTACTCCGTGATATTGGTTTCAGGATGCATTTTGTAATAGCTGCATCAATGAAATCCTAACAATAACAAAATCCTTAAACTCACCAAGTCTTTCAATTGTATTCTTAACAACTTAAGATATAGCTAAACAATTGTTTGCATATTTCTGAAGTATTAAGCTCAATTTTTAGTTTTTTACAGTTTTAATCAAATTTAGGAATTAGTCACTTAGTCTATTTATACAGTCAAACGTATCTTTCAGAACTTTAAGATGCAGTAGTTGGAAATCTAAAAGATGCAAAATCTTTGACCATAGTGCTATATATAGAACAAACCCAAACTAAGCCTTTTAACCACTAAACGGGGTCAGCTACAAGGATTGTTCACCTCCACTCTGCTATATTGAAGGTTGCTTCTTTTATAGACTGGATGGATAAAAATTTGACTAGATATTATAAAAAAAAAATTAAACTTGGATGGAAATTCAGACCTCCAAGTTTGGTTTCCATATTTGTTGTCTCTGCACAGTTTCTTATGGCAGCACAAGGTTACATTTTGTACCTTGTCTTTGTTCTGTGATACTGCAGATCAGAAGTGGGACGAAATAGCAGAATTCAACACCAGTACAACCACAAAAAAGAGAAGAAGACACCCACCAAAAACTAAAAATAAAAATAAAAAACAGAATACATGGTAATGGCAGCCAAAAAGAAATAATGAGCTTGCAGCAGCAAATAACAGTTGCTACATTGCAGCTGTATGGGATTTGTGGGTGACAAAAAGACCATCTTCTTCATACTCATCGGCAAGGTTGTTGGAAATTGAATTTATAGTAATTATAATGATAATAATAAAAATAATAATGAAGCCTTACTACTTTCTCTCCCCCTACCACTACACACTTAATTGTCTATTTTCACACCGTTGTTCATGAGAAAAGAAAAAAGAAAAAGATACCAGCCCAAACCTAGCCTCAAATGGCATCCTCCGTCAAAAAATCTTTAAAACTATAGAAGGTAGTAACTCCATCGGGCAAATCAACAATCCATCTGATTCAAGCATGTCCAAATCAACTGTCAATCGAAGGGCTGAGTAGCACATAGAAGTTATCCAGACAGTCAATTATAGTTCGGTGGAGATTTGACTACAACTTGGTATTGGACAATCGATGACTTGGATTCACAGATGCAATGTTTCACCTGGGAGCTTTGTCATTCACTATTTTTGAGCTTTGATTGGGAACTAATTGGGGGGAGGGCAAAACCCCAATTTACTTAGCTTCTATACTCTACAGGGTAATTCTAATTCAGGATTAATAATGAGATTTTTCTTTTTTAATCACAGGGCAGGCTCAGTTTAGAATGCATATGATTGATTAAGAGGTGGTTCGAGCAAATTATGCTGATTAAGGTCCGCATCCTGCTCTTCTTTGCTGAACTTGATTAAGAGGTTGTCTCCTTTTCCAGTCGGTTACTAGTCCATTCTCAGTTCTTGTATGCAGCCATGCTTCTTTCTGGACATGTCACATGTTAGCTCGAGTTCTAATCACAACTATGTCACATCCAGTAGTGCATGTGAGGATGTAATCCTGAGAGACAAACCCTTCTGTTCTATTAGTCAAATAAAACTTTATTAGAATAACTACACATCATGATCACACACTTTCCTTCAATATGGTTCACATAATTCCTATTTTATTTCCCATATAAACATAATTACCTGCTTTATTAAAAATTTTACATCATCCATACTACATAGCTATACACATCATTAAATGTGAAGGAATTATTGAGTAATAGAGATGACAAATCGGTCAATAAAATTAGCCAGGAGCTGCAGGGCCTGTCTACATCAACATCCATGCATAGCTATGAATATATTATGTTAGTATTGATTTATTTTTTTCTACTCATTGAAATCGTTAATCCATTAACCTCATATTTATTAGTGTATAACCCTTTCCCAATACTCAGTTCAGCATATAACTTCTGCAAAATAAAATTTCGTTCAAGCCATGGCCAATCTTCAAGTAATAATTTTTGCCTTCATGGTACACTGGGATATCTTGCTTTTCATATAAACCATCACAATTAGTAACTCATCAACAATTAAGGGCAAAGATCAAGCTAATATGAATCTGCATTTGATGCTTCAAATGCACAATTTAAATCTAATAGCATTCCCATGCAATTAATGGTGGCAAATGAAGTATAAAACCAAATTCTAGGTGCTATTAAAATACCATAGCAACTTGTAAATGAAATTTTTTTAAAAAAAAAAGTCATTACATGCGAGATTCAGGATCCTTGCGGGGATCGTATCCTTTTCTGATCCAGAGCCTTTGAAATGGTCCATTTCCGAAGTAGTACGCACTTCTAAAAAGAAGCCTGACAAATCAAGCGGATACAAGAACATAACAAAACATCAAATAATTCAATAGCATGTAATACAAAGTTTATGGAATAGTAACCAATAGAAGAAAAGCTTTGAACGAAAGGACAATTCCAACACAACACCTTCTGAGCAAATTGTCTGCACACTTGCCACCCATATCACGTAAGCGTTCAGAGATGGAAATTTTTGGCCATATTGGGCGTTCATCAAACAATTTAGATACAGCCGTCTGCCAATTCCATTGATCCGACTCTTTTGGTATGAATTGCTCCCAATTCACCTTTCTAGGTATCTGTATGACTGTTAAGCAATGCAAAAATAAAATGGGGCAAAAGGAAGTACTAACACCAACTCATACTTCTAGATCAAAGTACTAACAGCACTTACAGTTTCGCTAGCAGGACCATGTAAAGCAGCAGAACAAACTAACACTGCCACTAAATGACAGCTGTGACAATCACGCAAGTGAATTTGGGGGGGGGGGGGACATATGAATAAAATAAATAAAAACACTGGAATCTTTCACTTTAAAATGAATATGACGAAAATTTGATTTTAGGAGTCAAAAACCACAAAGCAGGAGCAGCATTTGCCTTGGGAGACCATTCAAAACATCTTGGAGAACACATCAAAAGAAAATCTCATATGGTATAGCATTAAACCATGTAACAGGATCAAGATTCAAAGGAAGCTACTGAATGAAGATGACAACATGCAACAAATGTCAGTTCCAAATGAGTATTTGTTCTCTTGCAACTTAGCTATGGTATTTATTCACCTGCAATTTGTAGTGTGGTGACAGAAAGAGTCAAAGAGATGATAACAAAGGTACTCAAAAAGTGAAGGGGATCAATGGCAGACAGATTTAGTAAGAAGTTCTAGCGTTCATTGTTCTTCATTTGCCAGTATTCTTCTGCACTATAACCCATTTCTTATCTTCATTCAAAACAGACTACTCTTAGCAATGTAAAAAATGGGCAGATCTGAACCACCACAAGTCAGTTTCTGGATTCACCAATCTATAGAGCATTCTCAATTGATGAATCAAACTTTGTAAATTTAACCAAGTGAAACTCGACTCAGCTTAAAAATCATTTTTTTCCTCCTTATTCATTGATTTCAAGAGAATAAATGGTGAGACCATCCCAAACCCAGCTGAAAAGGGAATCACTCCCTTATTGACAATTTTGAATTAGTCAATAAAAGTATGGCGCTTAGCTTTGGGCTTCCCAAGGGGTTTTAAATTGTTTGGTCGGTGAATTAGACAAAATTCACCCATTATAAAGTGGCTATATGTTGAGCTAAATCAAACTCAAGCTCAATTCTTTAATGATCAATCAGTGTCAAGCTGACCATTGTTATATACTTCTTCAGCTCGCTAAACTCAAGCCAAGCTTGACAGACAAATACTCAGCTTGACTCAGCCAGATTGCAACCCTAATGACATTTTTTATGGATAGGAAAAGAATGTAAATTTAAGAGCAATAAAACTTCGACTCATCGATTTTCTCTCCAAGTACATGAGTTGGACACTCCACACTCAGGCAAGGGTATGACACAGGACACTCAAATTAATGGAAAAAAAAACTATGAAAAACTTCAAAAATAGCCAAGTTCAAGACGAGTCCAAGACACGTACACAAACCCATATCATGCAACCTCGTAGAACACGTACTCGCATCCAACTAACACAATTCACAGTATTAACAACATGCAAAACTAATATTATTAGAGGAAAAGAATATTTTATGATAATCATTGCTTATGCAATACTACTATCACAAAAAGATCATCACAGTTCTAGATGAGCAATTTTCAAAAGAAGAATCTTCTTACAATATTCATTAATTCTATCCATTTTGTGCTTCTCCACAACTATTTCTCAACTGCAAAAAATTGGAGTAATACAAAATAATGTCTACAAAGAACAAAAATATGGGAAAGGAATAATAAACTTATTCTAGAATAAGGAAGTTGGCAAGAATTTTGAATCATCCCAAAGTGGAAAGTACATGTCGTTTGGAGAAGGGTTACTTCCCTTACAATAATAATCTTCACCCAAATCAAATGTGGATGGTGGATGAGAAATCAGAATCATCCTACATACAGTCTATGAAGCACTGAAATGGACACCGAATACAAACACAACACGACATGGACATGGCAGCACATAATTTTTCAAAAAAATATGATACAACAAGCAAAGGACATGTTATCCAAAAACCATGGTTTCTTATTAACATGAAAATATAAGTGATAAAAAACATATTTTAACTAAATAAGCTCTCAAAACCGTACATCCATACGAATGGCAAATTCATAGACCGCAAGATCTCTATCCCTCTAACTATTTTTTCTTTCTTAGGGGAAAATAGTCACCAAAAATACTTTTCTAAGCTCCCTCCTTGGCTTATTTATATTATAGTTGGAAGACGTTTCTACCACTGTAAGCTCCCTCTCTCCATGTTTTCTAAGTATTGAGTTTGAAAAGCTACTTCTCTGCAACAAAAGAGATTATGTTTGGATTTTGTTGTCGTGAAGTGAGAATTTGCAGAGCAAATATCTGTGCATCAGTGCATCAGCAAGTAATCAGAGGCAGATTAGCTAGTTCAATTATCAAGTATTTGTGCACCAGATCAGCTACAAAGGCAGAACATATTAAAGACAATCCAGCAAGGTATCAGCAGCAAGCCAATTGGATCACATCAACAGCAGCAGCAACAACAGATATCAGGATGCACTGTGCATCAGCAACAGCAGCCTCAGCAGATCCAGATGAATTAACAGTCCCATAACAGTTAGAGAATAGTTATGAGTTGGTGTTGTTAGTATGTCTGTATGTTACTTGGAGATTAGTTGATGACTAACAAACCGAGTATGCATGTAAACAGAAGTTAGGCACTTACATATGGAGGCAATCATCTTTAATTGGGCCTGATGTGAAAATAGAATGATGTCTACTTCACTTTTTGAATTCTCTCTTGTATCACTGCTCTCACAATCTCTCAATTCTCTCTCTATTCTTCCTACTTCCTTCTTCTCTAATACCTTACTCTGAAATTCTGTCACTATTTTTACCAATTACCTCAAACTCCTTCATGAAGTCGCAACGTCACATTTGTTTTGCTAATTAGCACAAAAAAGTTCATTAAGAGAATCTTTCTAGTTCAAACAATCTAAAAAGAGCCAAAAAATGTCCCAGCGAGTCCCCGACATGTCCGAATTACATAACAAATTCCAAACGTGTCCAGAGAGTGACAATGTCACATGTGTCCAGCACTGATAAGCTCCCCAGAGGAAGTGTAATGTATAACAGCTTTTCAGTAACTTTTATGTTAAACATAATTTTACTGTAAGAAAGTGATTTCTAAGTAAATGTAAATGACGCTGATATTTCCAATAATTACCTAAAAGATGAATATTGAATACATTATGGATCTAATATTTGTACTACTAGGGAAATTCTGTTTCTTTAAGAAATAAGCAAATGTAAGAAAATATTATTATAATCCATGATTATGGAACCTTACTCAACCAATATATGAGAAAATGTTTTTTGAAATTATCTTATAGTAGAACATGCTCATCTTTCTCCTCCTAACTCATCCCTAATTGAATAGCATAGAAAAATACCACAGCACATGTATTTCTCAGTATGATCCCATGAAAATCATGATGCAATCTATATCTGATGGTATGTTCTCTTGTAAGTCTTCCAAAAATAAGTTGAAAGACTTTAAGAGGTGCTGATAAACATTTAGTGTGAAAACACTCAGAGATGTACTTTGATGCTGACATTTTAAGTCTAGAAAGTTTAAGAAGCTTCATGTGGGACCCAGTTAATAAATGAAAAGAAATGGAAAGGAGGAAAAAGACGAAGGAACAAACAAACAAACAATTAAAAAAGGTTACAGCAGCTGCCGGATGCCTTGCAGCCAGCTCTGCAGGAATTTTTTTTTAAACAAAAAGTGAATAAAAATCAGAAGACAGGGGCTGCTCCGTGGTATTTCCAGCAATAGAAAAAAAAAAAGGGAAAAGAGGAAAACAAAGGAAAAGCCACAGGAGGAAGAAAA
>JAODPA010098041.1:31952-52695 GCA_025585075.1 Nepenthes mirabilis
GCAGTTACTTTACATATTTTTATTAATATAATAAAAAATATTAAAAAATAATCAATTTACAAGTAAGGGTAGAAAAGTTAATATACATCTATTCCTTAGTCCCACCATTATTCATCGATACCAAACAAAGGACTAGGACAAAACCGAGAATATTAATCCATTCCTACTAACCCAATCTTCTGTACGGCTATAAATTCGGGGGTTCCCATACTTTGGGGATCCAAGCTCATTTCTTCACCGGCGAAGTAATGCGGGGACCTTGGCTTGTCACAGGCTCCATGGAGTTCCGCATGGAAATTGGACGAATCTGTGGAAGACTTGAAGCTGCTCTTGAAGCCTGTTGTCATGCCCTTTCAAGGGGAGTTTCCTCGTTGTAACAAGGGTGACTCAGCCACTCTGCAATCATCACGCGTCTTATCTCTGCTTGGCCTAGATGTTCAGCCACTAGAGTAGCGTCGAGAGGCCAGAGGCCCGATTCAAGGTCACTGACCTCTGTAAATGCTCTAACTCCCACTCTTTCCGTTGTTGGTCTTTTCCAGAGCTTTGTTGGAGGAGGCGTATTCCAGGGTCTTGCCAGGCTAAGCATCCGGTGTATTTCCTGGTGTCACGGCTTCGATGGTTGACCCCGGGCGGAGGCCCTTTCCTTGCTGTGGCGGTGTTCGACTCACCTTCAGCAAGGGAATGGCATTCCATTTGTGCGTCGTGGGGAATCGGCGCTGGGGTGATGCTACCAGAGGAGAGCTCTCTCCTCGGGTGTGCTTCTACTCCAGATCGAGTGCTTCCGGCATGCACAGCTTCTTTTCTGCTTCTTTTCTTTTGCTTCAGTTTTATTTTTTTTTGTAGTTGCGTTGGCACAAGCCTTGTACTTTATAAAGAAGACTTTAATGAATAAAAGCATTGATATTTACCTCTTCTCTTATATAACAGAAATTGTACCTTCACTATTACTCTGTATGACTCGAGGGCCAGAGAGCCCTCACGCCGCCACGTCTTAGGCCAATCGCTTGCTCATTAGCCCGCCTTAGCTGTAAAGAAACTTTATTAATAAAATTTCCTGTTGATAGAGTAATTCATCTGTACCGGCATGTTGCTCTTAAATGCCAGGTGCGGTGCTTCCAATCTGGCAGTCGGACGGTCTGCCGTCGTGGCAGTTCTTGACGGCTTGTGTCTTTGCATTAATTGCTCATTATGACGGTTGGGATTCGACAGACAGCTGCAGCGCGAGTTGCGAGGAAACGTGTCAGGCACCATTATTGGCTGAATTGGATAGACGTGGCATTCCCTACAGAGGGGAGGCGTGTCATGACCATCATTGAGGGCAACTTTTGAGTTTCCCACGCGACGACGTTTAAGGCCTCTTGCGCTTTCCTATTTAAACGCTGCTATCCACTGCCATTCATACGTTCAAACGCTCTTACCCCACATTCTGACGATGAAGAAGAAGGATCCTGCACTTCTTGTGGCTCGTCAAAGAGTCGGTGTGATTAATTCAGTTCTAACTCCCAGTGTCGTCACTGCCTTGCTAGCGAGATATCGCATCCCGAGCAATATGGCTCATCTTCTTCCTAGGGAGGATGACCGAGCGAATGCACCTCCGAAAAGCTTTATCACCGTCTACGAGTCCGACTTGAAGAGTGGGCTCCGTTTTCCGGTGTCGCTGGCCCTGTATGGATTCTGTCGACGTTGGGCATCCTTGTGGCACGGCTTCATCCCAACGCCGTGCGTTATCTGGCATCCATGTGCACCTTCGTTAGCCTCCATGGTTGTGCGTTTGGTCCCAGATTGGTAAAGGTGATTTTCAGATTTAACTAGGCGGAGGAATAGATTTCTATGTCGCCTCGCCCTGGTTTCCGCTTTCGTGGGGCAAACCCTGGCTCCACGAAGAACTGAAAAGACCGTTTCTTTTTCCTGATGGCTCTTCCTGAGTGGGACATTCCCAACGATTGGGACTTCGTGGGAGAGTTCGTCACCAAAAATGTGAGTAGGAAGGAGTCGGACATTAAGAAGCCGTTAATGAGCCTCATCTTGGAGGCGATTGAGACCTTTTGTGTTAAAGGGTATTATTTGACCCCACAGCTCTTTGAAGCGTTAGGTGGGAATCCATGGGGGATGCGGCGGCGCCGGCGGCATCGGCTGCTCAGAAGAGGAAGGCCTGGACCCTAGTCATCCGGGAGCCTTCCCACGAGTTGCCCGAGCAGCAGGACTCGTCCTCTTCCTCGGAGTCCTTGGGTGAGGAAATGGCGGCCCTGAAGAGGTTGAGACGGGTAGGAGGCACTTCGAGTAGAAGGGCCCTTATTTTGTTGGCCGTATCAAGCCAGTCTTCTAGGTTCGTCCCGCTGACACCTGTCGGGTCTACCTCAGCACCACTGGGGCAAGAATCCCAGCCACTGGAGGGAGCTACAGCGTTTTCGCCAACTCCAGCTATTGCCCTGGCACAATATGGCATTCCCCTTATCAATTATTCACCGATCGAGGAGTCTATGCCGGGTTCCCCCTCTGGTAGTGATGCTTGACCCTCCCACGGGAACTAGTCAGCGGAACCGGCCGTAGATGAGGTCGTTGCGGGCGTCAAGGAAGCAACAGCTGGCGTTGCCAAGCTCGTCAAGGCAGCACAGGGGGCTGTCATTGAGATAGTGGATGTCGAGCTTGATGCTCAGCCTGCAAATGTGACGGAGATTGTCAATGCGCCGGCCATGGGGTCTTCGGTGGCTGTGGTTCCAGGACTTGTCATGGTGCCAAGCACCTCCAAGGAGGTTGTCACGGGACCCCTAACGTGTGAGGCTCCAGAGGGCGAGAGGGAGGAGGTTGTTGCGCATCCAGAGCTCCCAGCCACACCCGCGCTCAGGACTGCGCCAAATTCCCCCAGTGTTGTGGAGGAGCCCTTCCCCGAGATATGACTTCTTCATCCACCAAGCAATTCCATTTAGTCAGGATTCATAAGATTTTTGTCTATTTTCCATCTTTGCAGAGCACGACTGCGGTCCTCCTCATTCACACAGCTCTCTTTCGTCGGGATGAACTCATCTGTCAAGCTCAAGAGGAGGCCACACAGGCAGCGGCGCGGTGCCAAGAGGAAAAGACAGCCGCCCTGAGGCAGGAGCTATCTTCCGCGAGAGAGGAGGTTGAGCGGCTGAAAAGTGAGCTGCTAGCAGCCCGCAACCTCATTTCTGAGGTTTAGGTCCGAAGTGTTCGCGCCGAAGCCGAAATGCGAGGTCAGCTTGCTCAGGAGGAGATGGTGCAAGTGCTGAACGCGAGGTTCTGGGAAGGCATACGCCTGTACAGTCGAATAGCGTCCGTGGCGACTCCGCACGTCTCCGCGGGAATTTTTGACCCGAGAAACGATGGAGTCCAGGAAAGCTCTCTCCTGACTGACTTCTTGGAGGAACCGGAGGTCTCGCACACTTAGAGTAGCCGAGACCTTTGTGAATTTTCCTTTTTGGTACTTTAGCGAGTAGCCCTGTAATCCTTAACTTATACAATGAATGAAATTCATTTCGTTTATCTGCTCGGGTTGTTGTCCACTGTTGTTTCTTTGTGTTGCTGGCACTTTTGCCGTACTAGCTAAGCGCTTGTGTTATCGTCATCGTGGCCCGCTTTGGGAGCCGTTTGCATTGTGCTCATCCTCGGGATAGGACATCATCGCACCTCACACTTGGCAGGGTGCTCTATCCAGTGGATTGGACGTCGCCGCACGCCCTGGGTGGAGTCTCGCAAGGGCCAGCTGGGTTTTGAGGCTACAACAACTAAACTTAGGGTCTTAGGCCGTTGTCGTCACAATACCGTATTGGCACTCGGCTCCGCTCAGGGCGTCGTCACTTATGTGCTCATGGTCCTAACCCGCTAACCGTCGTTGACTGAGTGTGTTCTCTTTTTCGGAAGAAGATCGTAGCACGTCTGCTGTTTAGGCCCCCTAAGGTTTCAGTGGTCATCTTATCTAGAGCCACCGAAGCCCCCAGGACTGATCGTTCAACCACGTGTGGGCCGCTTGGCACTGGGCCAAGGTTTTTCGCCTGCTAAAGGGCCTTTCAGTGCAGAGCCAAAGTTCAGAGTTCGACCACATTTGGGTCGCTTGGCAAGGGGCCAAGGTTTCTCGGCCGCTAAAGGGGCCTTTCGATGTGGAGCCGATGTTTGGGAGTTCGACCGCGTGTGAGTCGCTTGGCACGAGACCAAGGTTTCTCTTATAGGCGGACGAGCATTCTCTAGACTTAAGGGCAATCTAGGCCGTTTTGTTTTTCGAGATGGCAAGCAAGCATGCATGCATTCACATGAACAGTTAGACAAAAGAATGAAGCCGGCCCTCTGCAGGACACCTCTAAGGTGCCCCTCTACGAACGCTCTTCTAAGTCACCTCTCTACTGGGCGCACCTCTAAGTTGCCCATATACGAGCGCACCTCTAAGCCACCTCTCTGTGGTCACACCTCCAAGAGGCCCCTCAGTCGAGGCACTTCCAGGCCGCCCATCAGCTAGCGCATCCAAATGCTCCGTCTACTACTATATGTATCTATACATTTATTGCATCTTCCTAGTATATTTCTATTCTCTAAGAAAGATTTTTGACTTGAACATCGAAGTATTTACAGTGGGAGAACCTCCCGCCATCCTCTAACCTCTCGTTCGTAGTTTGTGGTGCGCAGGGCCCCGGTTGAAAGACGCGGAGAACGAACACATTCAAGATCGACCCAACACGAGTAATCCGAAAGCTCCCTAATCCGCACAATAACCCAAACCCAGTGGAAAAGATTTTTAACTTGAACGTTAGAATATTTACAATGGGAAAACCTCTCGCCGTTTTTTGACCTCTTGTTCATAGTTTGTGGTGTACAGGGCCCAAATTGAGAGACCCGAAGACCGGACCCGTTCGAGATTGACCCGACGTAAGAAATTCGAAGGCTCCCTAATCCACACAATAACAAGAACCCAAGGACGCATCATTGGCGCCGTCAATGGGAACGACAATAAAGTCTAACCACCTCTCACCACATCCACCCCCTCAAGCCAGAAGATGGTCAACACTAGAGCGCAAGTTAGCGTACCAGCGAAGGATACTGCCGCCCATGGCAACGACCCATCGGTAGGTAGCTATGCCGGCGAGTAGCCCAAGCCTGACGTGCGCAAACTGGTCACCGACCTGGGTGACATGAAGCAGATGCTTCAGATGCTATACGCTTGGACTGGAGTGCAATGGAGGGGAGCTCCTCCCCCGAGCCCCCAAGCGTCTACCTCTAGACGAAGGGGCCACAGGCCGAGGCCCCCCGCAGCAAGAACGACAAGGCCTAACAACACCAGGACCCAGGCAACCTCAAGGAGTAGGGCCCAGACATCAGCGCGGAGCCTCTTGAGCAGGGAAGCATCAGAGGAAAGCCAGAAGCGGCATAACCCCAACAACTCCCGCAGCGACCGAAGCCCCGTGACCAAAGGGGAGGGCTCATGCAGTACGCGGCCATCCCGTGTAGGTAGCCGCCATGACCTGCGTGCCCCCTAGAGAACTCTAAACTTAGGGACTTCATCAACGCCAGGAGGAGCAGGTCCACCCCTCGAATAGAAGAGAAGGTGGAGAAAATATGGCAACATGTGTTTAAGGGGGAAGCTGGCCGACAAGCGTTTGACCTAAGGAGGTCGCCATTCACCATGGACATCCGAACACAGCCGCTCCCTCTCAAGTTCAAGATGCCAGCGCTAAACGCGTATGACGGAAGTACAGATCCAATAAATCACTTGGACTACTTTCGGACGCAGCTGTCCTTCCATGGGGTGAGCGAGGCCACCATGTGCCAGTGCTTCCCCATGACACTCAAGGGGGATGTCAGGCTCTGCTTCTACGGCCTCCAGCCTAATTCCATCCGATCATTCAACAAGCTCGCCAACTACTTCCTGTGTCAGTTCGCCTCCGGTCAGAGGGAAGAGAAGCAGCCCTAGCAACTTGTCCACCTTCGCTAGAAACCTGAGGAGAGCCTGAAGCGGTTCCTCAACCACTTCACCACGGAGGCTCACCGGATCCCCCAACTCTCCGACAAGATGAAGTTGAGCGCCTTCATCGCTACGTTGATGGCTGATGAATCCCTTAAGCACCTAGCGCATCAACGCCCCCAGACTTTTGGGAAAGCGGAGATCATCGCTCGGGCCTACATTACGATCGAGGAGGCCAATGAAACTAAGCGTCCCGAACCCGTGGACCGACCACCTGAAGGTCCCACCGTGGGGAAGAAGAGAAACGGAGACGGTGGTCGCTCTTGGGAACCTCATAAGCAGCCGTGATCCGAGCCAAGTGTCCAAAGGGAGTTCAAGCCCTTGGCCCTGACGCCTCTGAACGACAGCCGCTCAAACATTTTGATGACGATCCAAGACGAGAAGTTCCTAAAATGGCCCAAGGTGCAGAAGAACCCAGAGGCCGAAAACCAGAATAAATACTGCCATTTCCACCTGTCTCTAGGACACACCACAAAAGATTGCCGGACGCTGCAAAAGGTTATTGAAAACATGATTCGCCGAGGGCACCTCACACGGCTCCTGAGAATCCTGGGGCAGGCCCCTGAGGAGGGCAGCGATGAGGCCAGAGAGCAACTGAGGACCCGTGCCGCCACCAGCGTCATCAGCATGATTTCGAGCAGACCGGCCAAGAGCAGCAAGCAAGATTGACCAGAGGTCGCATCCAGTAGCAAGAGAGCGAGGGTAAAAGTTAGGACTGATGTCATTAGTTTTAGCGACGACAATATGACTCATGTAACCTTCCCTCATTCCAACCCTCTTGTTGTATCTGCCATCATTTCAGATAGTACATTAGATTACCAACTAAAACGAGTTTTTATCAATAATGAAAATTCTTGCAATTTGCTGTATCTCGATACTTTTTTTAAATTTGGACTAAAAAAAATCCAGATGAGAGCAGCTAAGGGCCGTCTGTACGGCATGGGCAATGAACCGGTGCCTGTGCAAGGAGAAATCCAGCTCGAAGTCATGATGGGGACTCACCTGGGTACAGCCACACGAGCACTTACGTTCCTTGTCGTTGACCTGCCGTTGGCCTACAATACAATTCTAGGCTGACCATTCCTAACCATCTTCGGCGCGGTAACGTCGATCCTTCACTTGAAGGTAAATTTCCTAACTTCGTACGGAATAGGGGAGGTGCCAAGCGACCTGATGATAGGACGGACATGCTACCCATCCCAGGTTGCTCCAGCCACTCTCAGCCTGCCAGTAGAGGACCTAGACTTCCGCAACGAGTCCATGCTGCTATAGGCCCAATCCGGAGAATTAACAAAGTCCCCTTAACCTCAACAAACTAGAGAAATGCATACAAGTTGGCAGCTCCCTTTCAATGCCGATCCGCAATCAGCTTGTGAACTTCCTAAAGCAAAACTCCAACGTTTTCGCATGGACTCCTGCAGACATGCTCAATATACCAACCTGAGTAATGGTCTACAAGTTAGGCCTCGATCCTGATCACAAACCCATAAAGCAAAAGCGCAGAAACCACTCCGTCGAAAAGCCAATCGCCATAAAGGAAGAAATGAAAAAGCTGCTCAACGCAGGGTTCATAAGGGAGGTCCACTACCCGAACTAACTGTCGAACGTCGTCCTCGTAAAGAAAAGCAACAGCAAGTGGCGGATGTGTGTCAACTTTACCAACATGAATAAAGCTTGCCCAAAGGATAGCTTCCCACTGCCGAAAATCGATCAACTAATGGCTACACATCTGGGCATGAACTCCTGAGCTTCATGGATGCCTACTCAGGCTACAACTAGATAAGGATGAGCCAGGACGATGAGGAGCACACAACTTTTATAACCGACCAAAGAACCTATTGCTACAAAGTCATACCCTTCAGTTTGAAGAACGTTGGCGCTACTTATCAACGATTGGTGAATAAAATGTTTGAAGCCCAGATTAGACGGAACGTGGAGGTATATGTAGACGACATGCTCGTCAAAAGTAGAGCCACTGACGACCACGTGCACGATCTGGCGAAGACCTTCGAGGTTCTTCAGGCTCACAGGATGAAGCTCAGCCCGGCAAAGTGGGTGTTCGAGTTGACGTCCGGAAAATTTCTGGGCTTCATAATGTCCCAACGTGGCATCGAAGTAAACTCAGAGAAGATAAGAGCCATCCTTGACATGAACACACCGCGGATCGAGAAGGAGGTCCAGAAGCTCACAGGGAGGATTGCCATCCTCTCACAGTTCCTGGCCAAATTAGCAGAAAAGTACCTGTCATTCTTTAAAGCCCTCAGAGAGACGAAGGCGACCGGGTTCTGTCGGACCGCCAAATGCGAGGCCACATTCCACGAGCTCAAAGAATACCTCTCCAACCCTCCGCTCCTGACCTCACCTTCAAAGGATGAGGACCTGTACATCTATCTAGCGATGTCAGACACAGCCCTAAGCTTAGTCCTCATTTGTCAACAAGGAAGCATGCAGTAACTTGTATACTACGTAAGCAAGGTGCTGACGGACACGAAGTCCAGCTACCCTCACGTTGAAAGGATTGTTTTTGGCCATCATCTACTCCGCCAAAAAGCTGCAGCCTTACTTCCAGGCCCACCGCATCATCATACTGACTGACCAGCCACTAAAAGGAATCCTACAAAATCCCAAAACATCCGGATGATTGGTCAAGTGGGCCATAGAGCTGTCCGAGTTCGACGTGGTGCTTCGACCGTGACCTCGCGGACTTCGTGGTGGAAACGATGGCCCCTGCTTCCGACGCACCAAATCAAGTCGAAAGCACAAGCGTCACGAGCACCCCGATATGGACCGTATATGTTGATGGACCATCCACGCAGGCAGGTAGCAGGGCCGGAATTGTTCTCAGAACCCCCGATGGCTCGGAGATAAAATACTCTCTAACACTTGGATTACCTGCAGCCAACAACGTCGCGGAATACGAGACCCTCCTCACGGGACTTAGATTAGCCAAGGAGTGCTCGGCACAAGCATTGGTCGTCTATAGCAACTCAGAGCTGGTGGTCAACCAAGTTCAAGGGACTTTCGAGGTGTCGAGCCCTCAGCTCGCTAAGTACCTGGCTAAGGCAAGAGCTCAAACCCAGGCGTTCGAGAAGGTCAAGATCATGCATATCCCGAGGATAGAGAACTAAAAGGCCGACCAGCTGGCCAGGGCCGCTGCGATGGGATCTCAGGGGCAGTATGCCAGGAGAATGCGCAAAGTCCTAGTCGCAACTAGCATTGATGCCCCGGAGCGCAAGGTGCCACGGGTGGACAAAGCCAAGTATGCAATCATCGACGAGAGACTGTACCGGCGAGGATATTCGACCCCTACTTAAAATTCCTCACTCCTAGAGAAGCCGAGTATGCGCTGGGTGAGATGCACCTCGGTGTATGAGGCTCGCACGTCAGAGGAAAGAACGTCGCATTCAAGATTATGCAACAAGGTCTGTATTGGCCCACGATTAAGCATGACGCCATGGATTTTGTCAAAAGATGTGAGAGCTACTAGGTCAACGGATCCATGAGCCACCAGACACACATGGAACTACAAAGCCAGAAAGCATCGTGGCCATTCGCACAATGAGGACTCGATATCCTTGGGCCCATACCATTGGAATCCAGTCAAAGAAAGTTTCTCATTGTTGGCGTCAACTATTTCACCGAGTGGATCGAAGCGATTCCCTTGGCATGCATAACCAAGCAAACGAGACGACTCTTATCCGTCAAAATAAAGTTTGTTGGTTCGAAATTTCCGAGGTCATAGTGACCAACAATGAAACCCAATTTATCGGCAAACGATTCACCAAGTACTATGCGAGTTTGCGTATTAGACTAGTCCACATGCCTGTGGTGTACTTGTAGGCAAACGGCCAAGTCGAGGTGATGAACCAAACACTGCTGCACGGGCTGAAAACCAAGCTGAAAGACACAGAGGGCTCTTGGACCGACGAGTTGTCCGTGCTGTGGTCGTACCGGATGATGCCACGGAAACTGACGCGGGAGACGCCCTTTGGCCTATCTACGAGGCTGAGACGGTAGTCCTTGTCGAGGTCAGGCTGCCCAACCTACGGATCGAATGCTTCTACCCTATCAGCAATTCCCAGAAGCTCAGAGAGCACCCAGATCTGCTCCCGAAGGTCCGTGACGCAACGCGTTTAAGGACGGCGGCCTACTACTAGCGCATCGCTCAGTACTACAATAAGCGGGCGAAGGCTCGTTTGCTCGAGCTCAAGGATTTCCTCCTACGGAGTATAAAGGCGACGGGCAAGATTGCTTATAAGAACAAACTCTCCTCAAATTGGGGGGAACCGTTCCTTATCTAAGCGATCCTTCGGAAGGGGACGTAAAAGCTATGCACCCAAGACGAAAAACTCGTCCCTCGGACCTAGAATGCCAACCACCTCAAAAAGTACAATAAGTGATCCTTGGGCACGCCCAGGTAAGTTTTGCATACACGGTCCAGGATGCTTGTACATGTAGCATGTTTTCATTATTATTTTCATTAATAAAACAGCAAGCGTACAACGATCTTCTTCCGAAGAAGAGAACACCCTCAGTCAACAACAGTCAGCGGGCTAGGACCATGCGCATATAAGCGACGACGCCTCGAGTAGGGCCAAGCACCAATACGGTATTGTGAGGACGACGGCCTAAGACCGCGAGTTCGGATGTTGTGGCCTCAAAACCCAGTTGGCCCTTATGAGACTCCACCCTAGGTGTGCGACGATGTCCAATCCACTGGACAGCACCCACCAAATGTGAGGTGCGACGATGTCCTCTCCCGAGGATGAGCACAACGCAAATGGCTCCCAAAGCAAACCACGACGACGATAGCGCAAACGTTTAGCCAATACAGCAAAAGAGACAGCAACACAGAAATAGCAGTGGACAACAACACGAGCAGATAAACAAAGTGAATCTCATTCATCGTACAAGTTAAGGATTGCAGGGCTGCTCGCTAAAGTACAGAAAGGAAAATGCACAAAGGTCCCAACTACTCTAAGCATGCGAGACTCCCGCTTCCTCCGAGAAGTCAGTCAGGAGAGAGCTTTACTGGACTCCATCGTTTCTTGTGTCAAAAATTCCCACGGAGACGTGCAGAGCTGCCACGGACGCTATTCGACGACACAGGCGTATGCCTTCTCAGAACCTCACATCCAGCACTCGCACCATCTCTATCGGAGCAAGCTGACCTCGCATTTCAGCTTCGGCGCGAACACTCCGAACATGAAGCTCAAAAATGAGGCTGCGGGCCACTAGCAGCTCACTCTTCAACTGCTCAACCTCCTCTCTCGCAGAAGATAGCTCTGCCTCAAGGTGGCTGTCTTGTCCTCTCAGCACCGTGCCACTGCCTGCGCAGCCTCTTTCCGAGCCTGATGGATGAGTTCGTCCCGGCGAAAGAGAGCCGTGTAAATGAGGCGGACCGCAATCGTGCTCTGTAAAGGCAGAAAAGAGACAGAAAGCTTATGAATCCTAGCTAAGTGGAAACATGTTGCATAAAAAAAATCAGCGAACACAGTCCTTGCTTGGTGAATGAAGAAGTCATACCTCGAGGAATGGCTCCTCCACAACGCTGGGGGAATCTGGAGCAATCTCGGGCGCAAGTGCGGCTGGGGGCTCTAGATGCGCAACGACCTCCTCCCTCTCGCCCTCTGGAGCCTCGCTCGCCAGGGGTCCTATGACAACCTCCTCGGAGGTGCTTGGCACCAGGACAAGTCCTGGAACCACAGCCACCGGAGACCCCGTGACTGGTGCATTGAAAGTCTCCGGCACATCCGCAGGCTCCACATCAGGCTCGATATCCACCATCTCAATGACAGCCACCTGTGCTGCCTAGACGAGCTCAGCAACGCTAGCTGTTGCTTCCTCGACGCTCGCAGCGACCTCATCTGCAGCCAGTTCCGCCGACCAGTCCCCGTGGGAGGGTCCAACATCAATACCAGAGGGGGAACCCGTGGGAGGGAACCCGTGGGAGGGTCCCTGTGAATAACTGATAAGGGGAACGCCGTATTGCGCCAGGGCAACAGCCGGGGCCGGCAAAAACCCAGCAACTCCCTCTGGTGGCTAGGATTATGGCCCCAACGGCACTGAGGTAGCCCCCTAACCAGTGTTAGTAGGACGGACCCGCAAGGCTAGCCTGATGCGGCCAACAAAATAAGGGCCCTCCTACTCAAAGTGCCTCTTGCCCATCTCAGCCTCTTTAGGGCCGTCATGTCCTCACCCAAGGACTCCAAGGAAGAGGATGAGTCCCGCCGCTCGGGCAACTCATGGGAAGACTCCCGGATGACTAGAGCCCCAGCATTCCTCTTCTGAGCAGCCGGCACCGCCGCATCCCCACGGATTCCCACCTAACCGCTTCGAAGAGCTGTGGGGTCAAGTAATGCCCCTTAACACAAAAGGCTCAATCGCCTCCAAGATGAGGCTAGTCAACGGCTTCTCCTTGTCCGACTCCTGACTACTCACATTTTTCGTGAAGTACTCTCCCACAAAGCCCCAATCGTCGGGAATGTCCCCCTCAAGAGGAGCTGTCAGAAAAAAGAAACGGTCTTTTCAATTCTTTGTGGAGTCAGGGTTCGCCCCACGAAAGCAGAAACCCGAATGATGCGACATAGAAATCAAGTCCTCCGCCTGGTTAAATCTGAAAATCACCTTCACCGATCTAGGACCAAATGCACAACCGTCGAGGCGAACGAAGACACACATGGACACCAGATAACACACGGCGTTGGGGTCAAGCCGTGCCACAGGGACGCCCAACGCCAACAGAATCCATATAGGTCGTGCGACACCAAAAAACGAAGCCCACTCTTCAAGTTAGACTCGTAGACGATGATAAAGCTTTCCGGAGGCGCATTCACTCGGGCATCCTCTCCTAGAAGAAGATGAGCCATATCGCTCAGGATGCAATATCTTGCCAACAAGGCAGCGACGGCACTGGGAGTCAGAACAAACTCAATCTCACCGACTCTCTGACAAGCCACAGGAATCGCAGGATCCTTCTTCTTCATTGTCAAAATGTGAGGTTAGAGTGTTTGAAGTATGAATGGCGGTGGATAGCAGCATTTAAATAGGCGAGCATAGGAGGCCTCAAACATCGTCGCGTGGGAAACTCAAAAGTTGCCCTCAATGATGGTCCACGCATCCCCTCAGCAAGGAACAGCAAGTCTATCCAAGTCAGCCAATAATGGCACCTGACACGTTGCCTCACAACTCGCGCCACAGCCATTTGCCGAATCTCAACCGTCACAACGAGCAATAAATACAAAGACACAAGCCGTCAAGGACTGCCATAACGGCATAGCGTCCGACTACCAGAGTGGAAGCGACGCACCCGGTGTTCAAAAACAACATGCCGCTACAAATAAATTACTCTATCAACAGGAAATTTTATTAATAAAGTTTCTTTACAGATAAGGCCGGCCAGTGGCCTCAAAGTACAACAATACTATCTATGCCTATCAGGCTCGGTAGGATACGAAGTTGAGAACTCAGTCAGCTCCGAGCGCATGTGTACTCCCACGTTCCGAGAATCCAAGAAGCCCATAGGGAAGTCAGACACCACCAGAGAATCTATCCTCCGGCTCAGGCAAATCCCTTCCTGGAATCACCCCTCCAGTATCGGGGCCAATTCTTCCGGACGGATCCTTGACCTCAGCTTGGCCTCTAGCCGCGTCTAGGCGCCATACTCGTCTCGAAGTCGCTCCTGGCACAACTGAAGCTCCTCCTAAAGAGTCGTGATCCGATTACGAGCCTAAACATTGGCGTCAGCTAGCTGTGATGAACTTACCTCAGAGTCCGACAAGGCCTGTTCAAAATAAGCTACCCGCGCCCGACACTATCCGACATCAGCAACGGCAACCTGTATCATAAGTTCCGCTTCCTAGGTCGCCCGCTGTGCACGAAGGATCAATCGGCCGACATTGTCAGGCCCCCAACACCAAGAGGAGTTGGAAGCCCCTTCAGATTTGAAATCTGGCGGCACCCTCAGGAACCTCATCAGCCCGAGGATTGACGGCTCTAATTGGCAGCCTCCCGCCGCCGCTACGGCAGAATCCGCCTCATCATGTCCTCTTGACTCCTGTTCCTCCCATCTTGACTCCTTAGTGTAGGGCTCGGATTCAGAAGAGAAGGATGATCCTACTGGCCAGACTGGCAACCCTAGGAGTAGTCACGACCTTCATCAGCCATCGGAAGGATCAGAACTGAACAATAGAAAGAGAAGCCACAAACTCAAAGAAGCGCCTTAACATGGAGGACGGAAGCCAAAACTTTGAGGAAGCCTTGGTGCTTAAATAGGCAAGGGCCCCCAAAGGAAATAGCATTGTTTGACTAATGCTGGGCAACTCATCCCCCAACAAGATTCTTCCACGTGGCAGCGCCCTAAAGCATCACGCCTTTTCAAATAGGAATAATTACGACGTGACGGCTCTACAGCTACCAATGCAATGAATGCGCAGAGACAACTTGAAGGACGCGACCCTGACCAGTGGCGTTCCATTACCCAAGAAAGAATGTGGGCAACAAAAGCACCAGAACGGCTCTCATCCGGCCTTCCCACCGACGGTCCAAATACAGACTCGAGGGACGGCCACCTGGAAGTCAAATCGCCAGCCGCTCGGCCTGTGGACAGACGATTGGCCAAACACGAGTGGCGGCGAGAGGGCTCTTCGGCCCTCAAGTCATACAGAGTAACAGTGAAGACACAATTTCAGTGACACAAGAGAGGAGGCAAATATCAATGCTCTTAGTCATTGAGATCTTTTTTACAAAGTACAAGACTTGCACCAACGTAAGTACAAAGAAAATAAGACTAAAGCAAAAGAAAAGAAGCAGAAAAGAAGCCGCGCAGGCCGGATGCTTAGCCCGGCAGGACCCCGGAATACGCCTCCTCTAGCAAAGCCTTACAAACAACCAGCAATTGAAAGAGCGGAAGGCATAGCATTTCCAGAGGTCAGTGACTCGGAATTGCGCCTCTGGCCTCCCGATGCTACTCCAGAGGCTGAATATTCAAGCCAAGCAGAGAAAAGGTACATGACGATTACAGAGTGGCCGAGCCACCCTCGTTACAACGAAGAAACTCCCCTAGAAAGGACACGACAACAGGCTTCAAGAGCAACTTCAAGTCTTCCGCAGATCCATCCAATTCCGATGCGAAACTCCACGGAGCTTATCACAAGCCAAGGTCCCCACACTACTTCGCCGATGAAGAGATGAGCTTGGATCTCCAAAGTTAGGAACCCCCCAATTTATAGCCATGCAGAAGACCAAGTGAGCTCCCAAAGAGGCACAACGCCCAACGACCGTCAATTGAAAAACAGGAAAGGCATCAATGCAGAGTCAAGTTCCAAGCCAAGAATCTTACCAAACAGAGCACCGAATCTCTGCAACGCCTCTGAAAAGCTCCATATTCACAAGGGTAAAAAGCGACGCCCTTGGGAGATGAAGACTGGTGGGCCTCAAGAAGGAATGCATGAGCTGGCTGCCCAAGGTCCATCATCTGAAACGCAAGGGCCCGGCAGTAGGCCATCCCCAAGCATGGGGGGCTAGTAATGAGTCCAGCATACATGTGGGCCAGCAGCGATAAGGCCCAACCGGCAGGGAGGGCCAGAGAGGCGATGGGCCTCCAGAGGCACCGTACGAAGCCCAGTACTGCAAAGAGGGTCTTGGGCCAGACGAACCACACCAGGGCCCACGAAGAGGCTCTTGACACGCGCCCAATCACCATCCGTCTACACCTCCCCCCAAGGTGGCTGCAGACTGGCAGCGTAAAAAGTGCCGGCTTAGAAAATGTCAGCCAAAAGAAGATAAGGTCAACCTTGGCGAGCCGCGACGCCCACCGTCCTACAGTAACTCAACTAATCCCAGCAAAAGTCAACCAGGTCCGTGCCAACCACGCCCGATGCAATCCCCGCGCCACCATTATGCAACAACTAACACCGGTAGCCACCGCCAGCGCTCAATGGCTGACGAACCCGAGTAGGATACCTGTCGCAATTTCCCGCACCAAAAGCTTCCTCCATGTTTACAAATACCTTCTCCTACGATGGAGAGAGGGCATCCAAGATCACAAAAAGAGCCCAGATCCAAGTCCACTCGAAGCACTAAAAAGCTATCCCACTCTAAGCCTCGACCCACAAAATGCAAGGAGAAAGAACCAGCTCTCTTCCCTCCAACACTGCCGCTTTAGCTCGGCAATCTTAGTGAGCCGCTCACCGCAGTGCATTAAAGGAGCCCGACCCTCCTCTAATCATCATTCGCACCCCTTGCATATTAGCATCCGTACAATCACCATCACGTTTACCTTCACACTTATATTTTTCCATTCCATGGGAAAGATTTCTAACTTGAGCGTCGAAATAGTTATAATAGGAGAACCTCTCGCTATCATCTGACCTCTTATTCGTAGTTTGTAGTGCGTAGGGCCCAGGTTGAGAGACACAGAGACCGGCCCCGTTCGAAATCGACCCGACGCAAGGAATTTGAAGGCTCACTAATTCGTACAATAACCCAAACCCAAAAGCACATCACATTCTATCCCTATTCTTACCTAATTCTATTATCCGGTATTATTTATTCCATCCCACTATATTCCTTTCTATCCAGCCAAACGGACCATAAGTGCTTGCATGCATCTGTGTTTACTTTGGAAAAAGACTGATAATATGTTCAACATCAACACTAAATAACATGAGGCAAACTGCCAAACGCTCATTCAAGAAGAAAACAATCTATCCTGCTGTCAATTTCAAATCAAATGTGGACAATGAACAGAAAAGAAATTAGAATATCTTACACTAAATTCTCTGGAATATCCTTTAGTGAGAACAGTTGAGGCACCAAAATCATCAAGTTATCGTTGCCCATATCGCCGAGATCTCCCTTCTCTACCAGCACATAAGACAAAAAAAGGTACAATCACATAAGAAAAATATTATTAAAAGAAAGAGTGTCTAGAGTCAATGCTTTAGTCCCCCAACTGTATGGATCATTCAGAGCAAAGGCTTTACCAGTCGCCGGTCCTTCCACTTCGGCCCAACTTTTCCTCTTTCTACGGCCAGCATCTGCATGAACAGCGAGAACATGCTGATAGTCTACCATCCCTGTAAGAAACTATTTCAGAAGGAAAGACTATGGCATTAAAGTATAATGAGGAGAACTAACAAAAATAGTTGACATTGTTAAGTCTATCATGCCCATCCTCACCATTAAAATGATAAGATTCCCGAACTCGAGCAATAAGATCAGCAGACAGGTTAGTTATTATGTCACCAGGTGTTTGTGAATTGACTGTTTGAGCAGCAACATCTCCTTCTCTTGCAACTGCAGGATGAGTTTCCACTGAGTTACCTGGTTTACTATCGCAACTATTACTTTCCGAGCTGTGGCATCTGGATGGCTTGCTCACAAAATCATCACTTTGGTTGTCACTACATTTCCTTCTGCATATTCTTAATATAAAATTGTTACAGGGATGAAGTTGGCCAAATGCAGGATGTGAATATGGATCCTCAGGGCGGAAACGAAGCTCCAGCTTGTTCAACTTTGAGCTGCGTGTCTGTAAATAGCATAAAAAACAGCTAAATTACCTTCTAATGGCAGTGTTCTCAATGATAAATAGTTATCAAGCCCATCCTTATTTGGGGACTCAGCCACATTAACACTTTCCAATGTCTGGTGTTTCCATTTTCAACTACTACCCAACAAAATTTATGAACGACTTAGCAGATGCCAGAAGCAGACAATGTATCAAAAGTATAAGATTCAAGAGCCAAAGGTAAAGATATAAGTCAAAATAACTGGCTAGCATCTATCCAAAATTTAAAGCTTAGCAAGCAACTCAGCCAGATAACAAACCCGGTTTTGAGCGTCATCACAACAAAACATTAAATCAACAGATATGCCATCTTCTCTCAAATTTCTCATTGTCCAGCTGCCACATATTCGCAGACCTAAACACTTTGCACCCAATAGAAAACTAAAATATGGTGTTGTTAAGAAGTTTTCAATGGCAAAACACACTACCACATTTCCTTATTGGCAGATCACAAAAATCCAACTATCATCTACAAACAAGTTGGACATTAAAACTTTCAGGTTATCCAGAACTCTTGCCCAAAAAAAAGTCAGATAGCACCATCAATATCCCTGTCCAATAACACCTTCAATATCCCCAGTCATTAACCAACTAAAGAATTTCATGACCAAAACATAAAGCAATACGGATAGAAAATCACCCTGTCAAATAGGAATAGGAGAACATTTTCTTTCGAATCCCATTAATAATAGAGAACTTTAAAAAATTCGGATGTACCATTCTATCCAATTAATCCATTTAACACACAAGCTCATAAAATCCAACAAATCAATCAAGAAATCACACTCCACATGATGATAGGCTTTTTCAAATACAATTTGCAAACTACACCAGGAGATCTGAACACCATATTCCGCGTTAATCTTGCTTTCAAACATTCATTAGCTATTAGGGAAGCACCAATTCTCCTCTTCACAAAAGCTAAGAAATAGAAATCAACTTTCACGTTAACAATTTACACCTTCTTGATAGTGCTTTAGATAGATATCACTTAGTAAAAGCCCCTACGGAACTGATTGTCCACTATTCATGTAAACACTGAGTCTTAGGTTTCTTTGGAACCAATAACACCAGAGTGCAATTTAAGCCATGAAACTTCAGCTTGCTGGTGTAATCTCATTGGCTCCAAGCAGATGGTCTGAGTTCTATCCCAGTGGCAGACTTAGTTGATGGTTCTCCAAACCCGCACACCAAACCTAGAAAAATAAATTCTTATCCCACCTATTAAACAGTGATTTAAAGGTCCTAGGCTTATTCAGACAGACCTGATGCTATCTTAACCATGGATATCATATGATGAAATTTAAGATTCCACCATCTGCCTTGTATCACTGAATATACTGAATGATAGCTACCCAGACTTTTATATCTTAGTCAAAGCAAACAACTTCTTATAAAAATCACAAACTCCATCTCAATCTTCTCCAACTGGCAATTATTCATAACTCTGCCACCAGCATAAAGAAAAATGACGTTATCATGCCAATTATGAATATTAGCATTCGAAAAATATTTTTTTCCCCATTCTTTTGACCACAAATCCCTGAACTTCAAAATAATTCTTCAGTATGCTGGGCAACTTAAACTTTCCTTTTCACTCTGAATTGACCAACAAAATCCTCTTTGCCAGCAGGAGGATTTGCTTCCACTATCAGATCACCTTTTTTGAGTTTCCAAATTGCCAAGAGAAGCTCTTTGTTCCACTCTAACATTGGATTTTAATTTGTTCAACTTTTCAGCTAATATAAACTTCCCAACCACTAAACTCCTCATTCCTCCAAAGTTTCACAAGAGTTCTGATCTTTTTAGCCACATATTTTAAAATGGAAAAATGCACACCTCCAGAGGTGATGTGTTTTGACAAAAAACTGCAAGATGATCACAAACAAGTCCCAAGTTGTTATGTTGTCTAATGCCAGGTGCAAATAACTCCCCAAAATCTGCAGTGATCAAAAGTTTGTCTAGTCTAGTTTATTGTTTCCATTTACCACCTACAGCCCAAGCAAGCCTTATCAATCAATTCACACTAAGATGACACTAAAATTGAACAAACTAAAGAATTTGCGTTTGTCCCCACCAGCTTATAACACCACACCACATTGAAATCTAACCCAACAAACCAAGGAAGAGACAAAATGACAACGTAGCCTTCACGAAGCTTATCTCAGCCCAGAAATTTCTCCTTCCCTCGCTGTGAGCACTTACACAACTAAGACCCAATAATCCATGCAACTGAATACCACCTACAGCTGTGTGTGCACTCATAAAGTCGTTCACTTTCTGTACAGTTCTCTTTTCCCACGAAAAAGTGATCCCTCCTGAGCCTAAAAAGAAAAAATCAGCAAACCTGATGTGCAAACACAGTGGGGCACAGCTTCTATAAACGAGAATAATTTTAGCCTATTGCCGACATATATTGTCAGCTGTCCAGCCCCCAATCAAATTCCTAACATGGAAGCATTTGACTTCATCATTCCAACCCCCCTGCCAAAATTCCATGAAATATTAAGTTATTCATTTGAAAGACCATGTAATTTGGCAACCGTCCTTCCATACGTGAATCTCTAACAGTAATGGAATAAATGTTCGTCTTTCTACTAAACGTGTGTAAATTACAGACAAATTGTCCGAAAGTACCCATCAGAACCCACCAACGACCGAGAAAACGAAGGAAATTATTTAAACACACAGTTTCACCAACCAAACCCAGTAATGTGGAGGCGTACCTTAGCGATTGCGTCGATTCCACCAAGGGTTTCAACAGCGCGCGACGTTGATGAAGGATACCCAGGATAGTGAACCGCAAAGGCCTCGGCACTAGGTAAACGCCCCGAGACACTACCATCTTTGATGATTCCCATTGCTTGAGACATGTAAATAAGCAACGCATCAGTACTTAAAACGCAATTAAAATACTTTACCGTAGTATCTAATATGAGGAGTCACAGCGTATTTGCATTTTCTCATAATCGGATTCAAGTGAAAAACCAAAATGATTCAATGTTGTTACAGTTTTCGATGCGTCTGAAATTTCGCCAGTGAGGATCAGAAACGATTGTAAAGCTCGTACTTCGTAACAAGAGGAGGCCTGAGAAACAACTTCAATTCATCAACGGAGCAGGCGACGGAGAACCCGGGAACTTGGACGAGAACCAGAGTCGAATTCCTGGAGAAAGTAATATAAATATAAATTATTTATTTAT
>JAODPA010098052.1:0-21916 GCA_025585075.1 Nepenthes mirabilis
TCGATCAGGCACTGCTGATCAGCAACACCAGTGCATCAGAGTTGCAACAGACAAAATTCCTCAGCATAAGGAATACCAGCAATCAACCACCAGCTTCAGGAGCTACTGTTAAACAGTAATTCAGCAGCAGTTGCGACCAACAAAATACTCCACCAGCAACCCCAACAGCAAAGACAGCCAACCTTCTACGCCATTTGTTGTCATCCAACATCAGGTCAGCGGATCAACCTTGTTCAAGGCTAACTGAAGTTCAAAACATCCCAGCCTCACCAAACAGAACCGCAAGCCAGATTCCAGCAGAAAGAAAAGCATTGCAGATCAGCATCCCAGCGTATCACAGCAACTCAGCACCACAGTGCATAAAAAATGCACCAGATCAGAGACAGCAACACGGCACTAGCATCACATTTAACAACCTAACAGCAGATCTGGGCAACAGCAGCGAGCCAACATGGGCATGGGCAGCATTCCTGCAGGCAACCATGGGCATCACAACCAATCTACATCATAAGGAAGTATTTGCCATTTCAACATGATCCTGCTTCACCCCCCACACCACATCCGAAAGAACAGCCCAGCACAGCAACAGCCCACAGCCATCAGCAATAAATATTCGGACTTATACTCCTGCTACAACATTCCTCAGTCATTCAATCATTATCAGCCCAATAATCAGCAAATTAACACCAGCAAAGGAGATCCGTGCGACAACACCAGAAAGGTTTTAATTCAGCAGAGGCTCCCAAGTATTTCCGGCAGCGACAAGACTGAATTATGAGCATTACTTCAGCATCTTCATTGGGCACAGGGGCCAGGGACATCACGAGAACTGGAGACCAGAGACAACATAAACCCAGCGTTTGCTGGGAATAGCATATGGATCTCAGCATCCAACCCCACACCACACCTCCAACATCAATCTGCCCCAGCAACACCATTCTCGGGGTACATTTGTCATTTTCCAAGGTTGTCTTTATTTTGTCTTGAACTGCATTGATAATCGTTGAAAAAATCTATGAAATATCTTGTGGGGCGGATTTTTAATAAATCTGCTTGTTACGTTCTTTCCAAATGAAATAAATTGTAGCTGCAAGAATAATCCTTTTAGACCGAGCTATAAAATTCTTCCCTTTCCATTTCTGAGCCGCCCAATCAATGTTTTGTTTCCAATCAGGGTAGGGCCACTGAATGCCCGCTTTCCTTTGGATCCGGGACCATAGATCTTTACAGAATGGACATGAAAAGAAAGATGTTCGTGATTTTCATCAGCCGAGTCACGTAGGATGCATTTAAGAGAGAGATTTGGAACCCCATGGATGCAATCAGTGGTACTCAGCCTACCTTTAATGGCCAACCAAAGTGTGAAGGCATGAGCAGGAATATGGAAGGGACTCAAAACTAGATTAGTCCATCTTAAGGTCGGCTTGTGAGGATGGATAAGAAAGTAAGCAGATTTAGATGAAAATTTAACATCAGCATTGTCATCCCATCTCACTGAGTCTGAGCTATTGGTATTTGGAAGTAAGTGGGCATTTTCTCCACGAGACGAGAGATTTTGTGATCATATGGATTAGGCCAGACCCATTGATTGTTTCTGATTATTTGATGAACCTTAGCATCCTATGGCATTCCCGAAACCAAACGAGTACGGTTAGAACTTACCATACTCGGTGGCCCCATCGGGTGCCAATTGTCATGCCACAAAAAGGTATAAGACCCGTCACCAATGGTATGGATGGAATTGGAGCGCATAAATGGGCGATGCTTCATAATCTTCCTCCAACTCCACGGGGTTGACTCCGAAACTTTTATAGTCCAAATACAGCGATCTCTTATTCTTTTTTCATGAATCCAAGAGGACCAGACCGACTTAGGATCCTTAGAGATGATCCTCCACAGGAGCTTACATATGAGAGCTTTATTCAAATCCTGCAGGTTTTTTAGGCCCAACCCACCCTCACTCTTGGGGTAGCACACTTCATCCCATGCTACCTTTGCAGTAAACTTTCCTTCAGAAGATCTAGACAAGAGGAACCGACTTATGATACAATCAATCGATTTGAGAATGGATTTGGACAATATGAAAATTGAGGCCCAGTAGAGATGAATGGAGGATAGAATAGATGCGACAAGTTACAAACGGCCTCCAAATGATAGCCATCTATTCTTCCAGGACTGAATCCGATGAGTAATGCGATCTATGAGAGAAGTACAATCCTTGGAAGATAGCCTAGTGGTAATCAATGGAACCCCCAAATAACGAATTGGAAGATTGCCCATTCTGAAACCCAAAAGACCAACTATGTCTTGGTGGGTAGAATTGTCCTTTGCACAGATAAATACCTCTGTTGGGGCATGAAGAAGATCAATGTCGTTCCAAGGATGCAAAGCCTCCTTCTGGCAACTCCCGCCCCAAATCTTCCATTTCTGCTCCTGTGGTAAATGTCCCTTTGGTCTCAATGCCTTGCCCTGGGAACATGGATGATGATTGTGTCCCTCCTTTTGTGGTTCAAGAAGTGTTGTTTCAGCGGACTTCGCCCCCACATCCATCTACTGCCCCGAAGGATGCTGTGGGCCTAAGTGGCTGTTGTGGGAGTAACCCCACCATTGTGGAGGCGCTGGACTCCCAACCCTCCCCTGGTATGCCGATTTCCCCGAAACCAGTTCCCTCTTCCATTGGCCTGGTATCCCAGGCTCCCTTGGAGTCTACTACCTATACCCCTGTATTTGGCCCCTCTCTCCCGGATTCCTCTGCTGTTATGTCAAAGGATGATCCTGACTGCTTGGATGGTTTTCCTGGTGGGCAGATAAATGAATTGGCTATTGATTCTGGCTTCGACAGTGATCCAACACCCGATTCAATCGCTCGAATTATAAAAAAGCATGGCTTGGGGTCTTCTAAGAATGGTGGAACTGCCCCTGCCTCTGAAATTTGTACAGGCCGGGCGGTGGACTATTCTAAAGAAAAATTTTTAAATGTCAATGAGGCATTGGCTATGGAATGCGATCCTTGGAAGCCTTCCCGTGCTCGAAAAAAGAACAAATCCAAAAAATCCAAGGCATCACCCCGATCTTAGGGGTCATGCCTGTGATTTCAGCGGATTTTGTTTGGATACAATAAATTCAGCATTTGTCTGCTGGTTTTTTTGTGTTAGTTTGAATATTTTGGCTCTGGTTTTTTGTAGTGCTTTTGGTTTGAACTTCCATGTGGATTTTGCGGTTATTGAGCTTTTTAACCCCTGCTTGTTTAATGATGAATATCTCTTGTTTGGCAGCTTCCTTGTGCCGTTGGAGGTTTGTCTGTAGATTATCTGTCGTCAGGTTTTTGACCCTGGTGTGATTTTTTCTTGCCCATGCTAATATAGATCCTATGCTGCTTTGATTGTCTTTTGGTCAATGCTTGCTGGGCGTTTCTGTCGAAGCTGGGGGTGTTTACTGCACCTGGTGCTGTTGGAGCTTTGAAATTGTTGCCAATGGCCCTCTTCGTTTGTGGTTGAATGAATAGGCTGTCTTGAATTGAGTTGTAACTCTTTGATCACTAGTGTGGAAATGTGATGATGTCGTTGCCCTGAGTATGCACTGAATGTTGGTTCTGTTTTTCACCTTCCGTCGAAATCAGTTCTGCTGCTGCAGTGGTTGGATTTGATTTTGAACTGGATGTGTGTGCTGGACTACTTTTGGAAATTTGTTGCATCGAATAATGTAGCATCTCTTCGATCTGTAGCCATCCATTCTGCCTGGCTGATGTCCATATGTTGATGGGAGAGGGCCCTTATGGCGCTGCTCTGTTAAGGTGTTGCTGTTGGCAGTTGGCCAGTTGTATGCTTGGTGTAGAAAGGACTGTTCAGTGGAGCTGCTGGTCTTTCTCAGGGGTTACAGTGTGATTTTTGGATTTGTCTTGTTGTAGTGAATTGCTGCATTCGTTGCCTTTGTGCTTTTACAGAGCAACTTATTTGCTCTCTATTTGGTCCTCAATGTGACCTGCTGCTGTTGCTGATTTGCAGTAACCTAGGGATGCAGACCAGATGTCCTCTTGAATCTAATTTGCTGATTTACAGTCTGTCTCGAACTGATTGCTAGATGGAAATTGATGGACCAATGCTAGATGCTGTGACTGGAAATGTTGAAGCATGATCCTGTCGCCTCGGGAGTATCTGATTTTGAATCTAATTTTGTAAAATGACTGTATTCATTTTTTTTCCTTTAATCCAAATTACACACTTACTTACCAAAAAAAAAAGTATTCATTTTCTATTTTCTACTTAATCGGTCCTCTTAGAGGTTTTTTGAGGTATTATCTGATGTACCAATTGATCGGGGTATGCCCTAACGTTTTATGTTCTAACTCCACGTCAAAAAACCTGGAGTTATAATATAGTTTTTTGTAAATTTTTTCTCCCGTTAATCCAAAATACACACTTACTTACCAAAAAAAAAAAACAGATAAATACCTCACTTTTATTCCTATTTGCAAAGAGTCCCGAACACAGTTGAAACTCCTCAAGACATTCCTTAAGAATCCGAATTGAGGTAATATTAGCATGAGAAAAAAGAAGAACGTTATCTGCAAAGGCAAGTATAATTGTTTGAGTCTCTTTGCATTTCCAATGAAATTTGAATTGATTGTTCCTCCTAGCCATCACTTCAATGATACCGTTTAGCACCTCCATAACAAGCACAAATAAATTTGGAGAGATAGGATCACCTTGGCGCAGGCCTTTGCCCCCCTTGAAAAACCCGATTGCTTCTCCATTGATATTCATAGTGTACGAAGGAGTGGTAATGCATTGCCTAATCCATTCAACTATTTGAGGAGGAAACTTCATAAGAGTGAGCATAGTGATAATAAAGTCTCAGTAAATGGAGTCATTTGCTTTCATCAGATCAATCTTCATAGTACACCTGGGAGGATCATATCCAAGGTAATACTTATGTAGAAAGACGCTCTAGCAGCCGTGCTGTAACTGTTGCTGTTGATTACACAGATGGATTTAAACGACAGCTGCAGTCAGGTTTTGCGTAGAAGCTGGTTCATCCGCTGTGAACCCGTGGCTGGGTGGATATGCTCTATATGCAAATTCTGCTATGAAATTTGTTATTGCTATTCTCTACTGATGCAGATGATGGAGTGGAATCGCTGCTAGAGGATATCTGCAAGGGATCCTTGCCTTTGCTGTAGGTGGTGCGGCTGGTGTCACTAGGTGCTGATATGATGGTTGCGGGAATCGAGTGTTTTACTGGGAGCAGTTGCTGGTCCTGGGCGAAAGGACCTAGGTGTTGTTCATAGTTACTGCTATTGCTGTGGGCGGAATTTCTAGAGTTCTTTTGTTGGGCTGGGATACATAAGGTCGTTTTAGGTGATGCTCATCTAGGTGGCATTTTTTAAGTTTTCTTTCACTCGGTTCATGATTTTATTCATGGTGGTGCTCGGGGTATGCCTTAACTCGTTGTTCTAATTCTATGTTGGCAAAACACTTGGAATTAGAATATCTTTTTTTTTTGGTAAGTAAGTAAATTTGGATTAATGGGAGAAAAAATTTACAAGCTATGATTTATCACCAAGTGTTTTTCCGACTTGGGGATAAAGCATAAGTGCTAGGGCATACTCAGAGCACGTTGATACATCAGATGATACCTACAGAGTAACCATGACAAAAGTCATTAAGAAAAATTACAATATCAAGATTGACATTCAAAATGCGGATCCAAATCGGCACTTGAAATGCACGTCAAAAACGCACTTGAAACGAGATCCAAATCGGCACATTAAAAGACACTCCGGCTTTTAAAAGGCATAATGCCACTCCGGCCTTAAGGGGCACAAGGTGACTCCGGCCCTCAAGCCTCTCACAATTTACTCCGGCTTTCAAGACGCACAAGGCCATTCCGGCCTTCAAGGCGTCACAAATCACTCCAACTTTTAAAATGCGCAAGGCAACTCCGGCATCAAGAGGCACAATTCAACTCCGACCTTAAATCACACCGGCCTTTAAGAGGCACAATTCAACTCCGACCTTAATTCACTCCGGCTATTAAGCGACTCACAAATCACTCCGGCTTCCAAGAGTAAAAATTAACTCCGATTTTTGAAAGGCACAAGGCCACTCCGGCCTCAAAAGACCCAAGTCCAGTCTGGCTTTCAAGAGACGGAAGGCCACTCCGTCCTGAAAGAGACGTAAACCACTCCGTCCTTCAAGAAGCACAAGGCCACTTCGGTCAAATGGACTCCAAACTCATCAAGCCGCTCCGTCCACCAAGATGCTAAAGTGCCTTATACTTAAGGCACTCCGGCCTCTAAATACAAAAGGCACACCGCCAAAGCCAACTCCGGCCTCAAAATACATACTCCAAGTCCACTCCGGCCTTTAAGTGTACAAAGGTAGTCCGTCCTCATCACACATATGGCCACTCCGGCTTTTGTGTACTGAAGGCACTCCGGTCTCATAAGAAACATGGCCACTCCGGCCATTTATCAACAGCAACTCCAATTCAGAAAATAGGGCTACATCAGCACAGCCATGTCAATGGCCAAGCAGCCAAGATGAAGACAGTAGCCCGAGCAGCTTGGAACATCAGAAGACGCCAAAAAAACATCATGGACCATCATGCCATTCTTCATAGAACACCACAGTGGATCCAGTACACGGTAGTTGTAGTTGTAGATGGTGCCACAACTATTGTAAGCCATCAGGGAAAGCACCAAAAGAGGCCCCCTACATACAAGTCGAGCCACTTATGTACCGGAGGGACGTAAATTAGACAGAGTGGTGGTTAATGGTGCTTGGCTTTCGGAGCTTCCCTCCAAAGCTTCGTTCCCCCAGGCTAGGCTTTCAGACCACTCCCCCTGTATTCTTTCCTCCTCAGATTGGAGGCTTCCTAAAGCTGGCTGATTTAGATTCAATAACTTCCTCTCGCTTCACCCCCAATTCTTTCCCATCATCCGCCATTGCTGGAGTAACACAATTCAGGGAGTTCCCATGTTTCAGATTGTCTTTAAGCTTGGTTTTATTAAGAACAGGCTGAAGGATTTAAACTGAAACCTGGGCAATGTTTTTGATGAGGTCGTTCGTTCGAGGAAGTCCCTTGAGGACTACCAAATTAAAGGCCCCCTCACTGTCTCTCAGCTGGTGGCTACTGAAGAAGAAAAGCTAAAAGCTGACTATCGCAAAGCCTTAAGAAATGAGCTTGACTTTCTTCAACAAAAGGCGAAAATTAGGTGGATCAAAGATGGCGACAACTGCTCCAAATTCTTCTTCCGTTCCATTGCTGAGAATCTCAACAAAAATAAAATCCTCTCCCTGTCCAAAGAGGATGGATCCCCAACGAGCTCCTTGGAGGAGGTGAAGCACTGCTTTATCAATCATTTTACTCTCCTTCTGGGAACTGACAGAACGGGTGGGACGGTTTCTAACGAGCGCCTTCGTCCTTTTATCCTCAATACTCTGCCAGATGCCCATAGTTCGGGCCTCTGTAGGCCCATCTCTGCTGAGGAAGTTCACCAGGCTCTGTTCTCAATTGATGACAATAAAGCTTCTGGCCCGGATGGTTTTTCTTCCAAATTTTTCAAAGCAACTTGGAATGAAATTGCTTTGTCCATTACCGAAGCTGTTCAAGATTTTTTCATCCATGGAAAATTGTTGAAACAGATCAATGCGTCATTGTTGTGCTTAATTCCTATGATCAAATCGCCCACTAAGGTCTCTGACTTTCTTCCCATTGCATGTTACAATGTCTTATATAAGATCATTTCCAAAATCATCGCCAATCGCCTCCAACTCTCGCTCCCCTTCCTTGTTGGCAAAGGCCAAACAGCCTTTGTTGCGGGGAGGAACATTGGAGATAACATCCTTCTCGCTCAGGACTTACTTTATAAGTATCATCTTAATAAAGGGACTCCTCGTTGTGCGCTGAAAGTTGACCTGATGAAGGTCTTTGACTCCATCCAATGGGACTTCATTCTGGCTTTCCTTGAGTTGATGAACTTTCCCCCCAAGATGATCCATTGGATATCTCAGCAGGCCCAGGAAGTCTGGAATGCTACGTTGGTGGGTTTTTTCCCTAAAAGTCCCCTCCACTTCCAGGCTGTTAACGCCATTGTCCGTAAAATCTCGGCTAGATTCGGTTTGAGACATGTCACCGGGAATGACAGCGGTTTCTTCTTCTTCAGATTTGACTCTGAAGTGCTTATGAACCACTGTTTGGCGTGTGGTCCCTGGACTCTCGGGCAGAAAGCCATCCTCCTCAAAAAATGGATGCCTGGTATGGTGCTGGAGAAGGAATCTTTCCAGTCGTACTCGATTTGGATCACCCTGTTCAAGGTTCCTACTGAATTTTGGACCCCTTTGGGTCTGAGCTGGATTGCCAGTGGAGTTGGTAAGCCCCTTCTACTGACTTACCAAAAAAAAAAAAAGCCCCTTCTACTGGATCCAAGCACTGCTAAAATGGAGCGGCTTAATTTTGCTCGCGTCTGTGTGGAGATAACCAGAGGTACCCACCTCCCTTCAGTTATCAGACTGAACTCAGCAGCTATTGCTGGGGCCTCCTCGGTGGACATTCAGGTTAGTTACCTTAGGAACCCTACTTACCCTCTGAAGGGTTGCATTGCTAATCCGGGTAGTAAAGCTGCTGGGATTATTGAGAAGTCTCCTTGTCTGGCTGATGTTCCTTCCCCATCTGATGGGGTCTCTAGTGTGCCAGTTGGGAATATTAGTGTGTCTGTTGGGGGTGCTCTGTTGACCACTCCCTTGTTACCCTCCTCTGCTGGACTGGAGGGTAGAGTTGATAAAATACCTCAAGTAGGCTAGGGTTTTTCTGGATGTGTTGCAGAATCTGTGGTTGAAGCCTTAACTGGATCAAGGAATGCTGGGTTTATGTGTGAGAAGGTCTCTTCTGAGGAGACCAGATCTGATGACCAATCTGGCGAGGAGTGTCCCCCTGATGACAAATCTGGTGTGGTGAATTCCTCTGTATGCTCTGAGTTGGGTGAGGCTGCCCCGCGTGAGGGTTTTTCAGATGGTGGATCTGTTCCTTGGCCCCTTGTTGTCCTGCCTGATCCTCATGCTTCGGAACCATTCGTGGTGGTAGATCCTGATGTTACCCTCGATTCTATCTCCCGGATCATTTAGAAATACTCCCTGGCTCGCGCTGACCATGTTGGGTTAGATTTTGTTGAGAGGCCTATGGACGTCGAGGATCTTCCTGACAGTGGAAATCAGGTCACTGATTCTGACCTTGATGATGATTCTTCCCAGTGCTCTGAGGATTGGAGTGCTGAAGCTATTGCCAATAATCCTATGTTCTATGCCCTCCGGGCCTTAATTGGTAGCAATGATTCTCGGGCCTATTTCAAATCTATTGTCATAGACCAGCGTGGTTTTTTGCTTGACTTCATTAAATTTTGTTGGAATGATGTGACTAAGGATGCAAAGGATAAGTTCAGATCACTCTTTCCGTCAGCAGAGGATTTTCTGAATTATCCCTTGAGTACTTTTTTTGAAGCCCTCCGTCTGTTGGTGACTGCCACTTCCTCTAAGCCTCACATTGACGTCCTATCTACTGAGAGGAAGTCGATAGTTTTTGATCTCTTTATTTTCCTACTGAAATGGAATAAGGAATTTCCGTCAAGTCAATATAGTGATCTGGATGGCATTTGAAGATGGAATGTTTTTTGCTGCTGTGGCAGGATGTTTTTGGGCCAGAGTGGCCGTGCCTGAATTTCCGGAGTGACATATTTCCGGAGTGCTGCTTTTGAGCCGGAGTGGCCTGGCGCGAGCTGTACCCAGAATGGCAAAATTCCGGAATGCTGCTTTGGATTACAGGATTCCGGAGTGCTTTGCACGTGACTTCCGGGGTGGTTTTTTTCTCGTTATTTAGCCGGATTGGCTTGTACTTTTACATTAATGGCTATTGTCATGGATTTTGGGGTTCCCTTAGTTCTATGTTTTTTTCCCAAGTCGGCAAAACACTTGGTAAAAAAACATAGTTTTTTATACATTTTTATTTAATTTAATGCAATTAATTCCTTACCAAAAACAAAATAGTGATCTGGATGGGTTAGTGGAGAGCCTCCTGAGGTTTTGATTTTGATTTTATATGTACATTCTGTGGCTTGCGTGTGTTGAGGGCGAAGTGGCTTTGCATATGTTGAAGCCGGAGTGCCTTTGGTTCTCTTAATGTCGGAGTGATGTGGCTTTGTCTGGTGTGAGAGGCCGGAGTGGCTTATTGAAGCCGGAGTGCCTTTCGCACACTCTAAGGCTGGAGTGGATTGTGTGATTGAGTCCGGAGTGGTTTTGGTCGAGTGGTTTGCATGTTTTCGAGGCGGAGTGGTTTTTGAAGTCGGAATGCGTTTTGAGGCCAGAGTGGCTTTTGAAGCCGAAGTGCCTTTTGCACACTAAAAGGCCGGAGTGGATGACATGGTTTGCGTGTGCTGAGGACGGAGTGGCATTTCTATACTGGAATGCCTTTTGAGGACGGAGTGGCTTTTTGAATCCGGAGTGCATTTTGAGGCGGAGTGGCATTTTAAAGCTGGAACGCCTTTGTACTTTTAAAGCCGGAGTGAATCCGGTGTGAGTGGCATTCTGATGCCGGAGTGCCCTTTAAAGCCGGAGTGGCTTTTGAAACCAGAGTGTCTTTTGCTCTCTAAAAGGTCGGAGTGGATTACGTGGTTTGCGTATGCAGAGGACGGAGTGGCATTTCATTGCCAGAGTGCCTTTAGAGGGCGGAGTGGTTTTTTATAGCCGGAGTGCATTTTGAGGCGGAGTGGCTTTTTGAAGCCGGATCGCCTTTGTTATGTTAAAGCCGGAGTGAATTCGAAATGGATTGACGATGCTGATGTTCTGCAGTGGCAGGGTAATTATTCTTTCACTTTGGCCGATCGGATTTTCTTTCTATCAAAAACCGAATATTATTGTAATCTTTTTTTAATGACTGTTGTCATTGGTTTGGGGGCCTCCCCTGTTACTATGTCTCTTTCCCCATGTCGGAAAAATACTTGGTTAAGAATAGAGTTTTTTGTACATTTTTTAAAAAACTTTAATGCATTTAATTACTTACCAAAAAAATAAAAATTAAATAAACTGTACAAACAGCTATATTTTTTACCAAGAGTTTTATCGACTTGGAAAAGGAACATGGAAAGAGGGATTCCCCTTAAACATGACACAGAAGTCATAAAGAAAAGATTACACAAATGGAATCGGCTATTGAGATGCAATACCACAAACTGCCAGCAATACCAAACAGGAGGACGCTACTACAGCAATTCCACTTCAGGAGGCGAACCCAGCCACGTTAGCATATCCGCATGAAGAGAGCAAAGAGGTAAGCAGGAAGGCGAATAAAGCCGCTCCGTCCAAGAAAAGCAACAAGCACTCCGGCTAGCAAGGAACACTATTTTTTTTTTGGTAAGTAAGTGTGTATTTTGGATTATAGGGAGAAAAAATTTACAAAGAACTATGTTATAACTCCAAGTTTTTGACTTGGAGTTAGAACATAAGACGCTGGAGCATACCCCGAGCAATTGGTACATCAGAGAATACCTCAAAAAACCTCTAAGAGGAGTGATCTAACAGAAAATAGAAAATGAACACAGTCATTTTACATAGTCAGATTCAAAATCAGTTACTCCTGAGAATTTTTGTTTTTGGTAAGAAAATGTGTATTTTGGATTAACGGGAGAAAAATTTACAAAAAATACTATGTTATAACTCCAGGTTTTTTGTCATGAAGTTAGAACATAATATGCTAGGGCATACCCCGAGCAGTTGGTACACCTGAGAATACCTCAAAAAACCTCAAAGAGGAGCTATCTAACAGATATAGAAAATGAAACACAGACATTTTATAATATCAGATTCAAAATGAGCTGCATCCGAGACAACAGGAGCATGCAACAATATTTCCAGCCACAGCACCAGGCATCGGTCGAGCGATTTCCATCGAGCAAACAGAACGAGGCAGTCGCATGATAGCTACCACACTTCGGGAGACCCACCGGCAGAACAGCGCATAGCTCCCCCTTATCTTACACAGAAGCTTCATCCAGAGAGTTCATCCATCAGCATCCAATCACATCCGAGACGACTGGATCAACCACATCCGATCGCCCCACAAAACCCGGGGGCACCATCTGCTGGATAACCAACAATCAAAATATGCACCGTGGTAGGAAAACATCACAGCTGCCAAACCATATTCAGCATAGGAAGGAGCCATTGCATCATAACCAGCTCCTACATAATCCACACAGCAGCGACAACATAAGGCCACTGTAAGAAAAGAAAAGCTTCAGCATTAATCCACTGCCCACGCAAAAGTAGCAGCAGCAGGACACCAACAGCAAGATCAGCCATTCCAGCAGCCACCCTCGAAGAAGAAAGCACATCGTATTGCGGATCAAGAAACTCAATCCAGCACCTCAATGCAGGGCCACAATAGCAACCAAATCTGAATGATGGTCTGAGTCCACAACAGCACCTCCACACAGCAGCACCACCAATTTTCAGTTCCAGCAGCAGCCGATCACTACACCTCAGGTCGGCATCAACTGCTGTAGGATATCAAGGATGACGGGACCGGGCTTTCTTGGGTGCAGAATTACGCCGTCGGGCCATTCGTTGCCACCCATTTACAGCCTGCCTAGCAAAAAGTTTGTCCTCGTTCCAACAAGCAGAACGCTCCAGATGGAAAGCTGCCGTGAAAGCACGGGTCACTGAATCAGAACCCACAACACCAACATCCGGGTCCGCACAGGACAAGGCTGGAACAAAATCACGGCGAGATTCACAGGGAAGCGCTGGTAGGATGGCATGGTTCTTGAAACTGGGCTTGATGGGAATGTTGTGCTGTGTGTTATGATGCATTAATAGTGTTACGGATATTGATCCGGTGTCTATGGCCTTGCTGGGGTCTGTGACTTTAATGCTACTACCGTTGATGCTAGTGTGTCTGTGCCCATGCTGAGGTTGGCTGGTACTGCTGTGGCGTGCTAGATAAAGTCAGTTGGTAATTGGATGAAGCCTATTTAGCTGCTGTTGTTGGTGTGGGTGGGTTGTGATGCTGAAACATGTAGAGTCACCCTTCCTGCGGTCTCCAACTGAAGCAGTGTGTTGTTGCCCGTGCTGTTTGCATGCTTGATTCTCTGGGTGGCTGTGTTGCTGATGGTTGATGTTGCTGCTTTCTGTTAGTGATGCGGCACGGTGTGCGCTGGCCTGTGAGTGTCTCCTGGTTTGCTGTACGCTGCTTGCTGACTCAAGATACTACTGGAGCCATTGGTTGGTGTTGAAGAATTAGATATATAGGGTCGCAATTGGGTGGTCGGCTATTCTTGGTCTGCGCGGTTGTTGGTTTCATGGGTGGACTGTGATTGGCAATTGCTGCTGGTTTTTTTGCTGTCTTCGCAGCGGTCCTCTTGGCTAGTGGCTGCTGGTTATGTGCAGGTTCCTCTTTAGTGGTTGCTGGGTTTGATCCCTTTAGGTCCTCGAATCATACGGTCGCTGGATTCATGCATTGTTGAAGAAGCATTTGGCTGTTTCTCCAATGGCTGGATTGGTAATTCGTGTGCTGTATGCTCCTGTCGGATTGGCAACTGCGTCTTTTGTGCTTGGCCATTTATTAGTCTGGTCCCATATTTTGTGGTTTTTGTTAATCACTTGTCCTCCTAAAGGAGTTTTTTTATTTTTATTTATTCTCTTTTCTAATGTATTAGATGCTCGGAGAATGCCCTAACAGTTTATGTTTTTACTCCAAGTCAAAATACTTGGAGTAAAAACATGGATTCTGTAATTTTTTTCTCCCTATAATCTAAATTTCTTATTTACCAAAAAAAAAAAAAAGATTCACAGGGAAGCATTGTATCAGCAGAGTCCACAGCCGAGCAAACTGGGTGATTGACACCCAACGGTTCAAAAGGAGTGAATCGTCCAGCTGGGCCCGGGCGTGTAGCATGCCATTTACTCTTTGGCGCTGGTTTGCTGATTGTTGCCTGCGTTGTTGTTGGGTTGCAAAATGCTGTTTTGCTGGCTGCGGTAGTGCAGATGTGCATGGTTACCGCTGATGAATTCTGCTGGTGCTGACTTGGCCTAGCCTGTTGGAGCTGCTAGTCTGGATGCGGTGGCTTGGTTCGCTGGAATTCAGCTGCTGGTCGGGTTGTTCTCCATTTGGTGATGTTGCATCTGCTGGTCATGTTCGAAGGGGACACGGCTGCTAATGCTCCCGTGTTTTGATGGAGCGGATGCAGTTTTTTTTGCTGAAGTAAGGAGCTGTCGAATCTCTTTGCTGCTGTGCAAATGGCTTAAGCCTATTCCCTGCAGGTCAATGGTGCTGGAAAGCAGTTGATGTGGCTGCTGGCTATAGCTTGTCCTTGGATTGACATGTTTATTTTAGTTTGGAACCGCTTTACTGATGTTATGGTGGTTTTTTTTGTGTTGTATAAATACCAGCATTTTTGTTCTTCAGTTGGTTTCATCCGTTGTATCAAAATGCTCGGGGTATGTCCTAGCGTATGTGGTTTATCCCCAAGTCGGAATAACACTTGGAGATAGATCTTTACTTGTAAATTTTTCTCCCATTAATCCAAATTACTTACTTACCAAAAAAAAAGAATCGTCCAGCTGGATCATACTGAATCAAGCCATATTTTCACGCAATCCGAGAGATAGAATCAGCAGTAATATCGGGATAAATCTCAGCGGATGGACCAAGAGCACACTGAGCAGTTGAGGAGACAGGGGGCAACTTTGATGCAAAGGCTGCCACCACAGGGAGAGCGACATCAGCATAGAGGGGGTCACAACATGGCTTCACTACATAATCCACCTCAGGGATCTCAGTAGGGACACCAACAGCATGCAAAGGCACTGGGATCTGCATAGTGAATTTTGAGAAAGAATCCTCATCATCCTTCTATCTTTACTTACCAAAAAAAAAAAAAAAAAGAGAAAGAATCCTCATCATCCTTTACACTGGGTACAGCCCCAGACACAGAATCAGCTTCAACTGGATCCACAGAATCATCATTTGAGATGCCAGGGGCATCAGCAAGGTCATCAGCATGGGGGCCAACATCCAATTCAGAGTCGGGCGAACTGCATCCACCTACACAGCAATCCATCATCAACAGAGGTGAGCCAGCCTCAAGCCCCTCAGCCCTTCCAGACAAGTCCAGCAGGGGTGAGAACTTCTCCACACCCTCAGAATAGTCAGAAGCTGGGGCTGATTGCACAGCACAGCCACTTTCCACCTCCATTAACATCGGATCCTTAATGGCAAACGCCTCCTCCTTCAGGTCAGCTGTAACACCAACAGTGCCAGAGCTAGGCCCTGAAAAAGGAGCAGAAACGTGCCTCATCTTCACATCATTCTCAGGCAGGACAAATCCATCCACAACGCTACCAGATTTCAGAGGCAGAGAAGAAGAATTTGAATCCTCTGCCATCAACACAGAGCAGCTCTGTTTGGAATTGCAAACACTCAGGCAGCCATTAGGCTTCCATTGATAGATAATCACCACCTCAGCTGTCAATTGAGACAACTCGGCTCCAACAGATATCCTAATTTTATCAGGAAGAATGACATCCCTATCCACCTCCATGCAAATTCGTGCAGCATGCAAATACTCCAATCTTGCTATACGAGGATCAAGACATAGAGGACGCCCCACTCGACTTGCAATCCAACTCAAACCAAGTGGGGTCTAAAATTCAAATGGAACATGAAGTAGGCTAATCCAGACAGGAACGGACTTCCTGATCAAGAATCATGTCGGGAGTCCATCTCTTAAGAAATAAGGGATTTTTCCGGAAAAACCAAGGGCCGTGCTCCAAGCAAGCTGACAGATGAGCGTCAGAATCAAAATTGAAAAAGAAAAAACCCTTACCGTTAGTAGCAACATGATTAATCCCATATTTTGTCCAAATACTTCGGGCAATGGATCTAACAGCCAGGAAGTGTAGGGCCTTTTTGACGAAAAATCCAACCAAAGTGTAACCCCAGAACTCCCGGCACTGCTGAGTGACATCCTCCAGAGGAGAAAAGAGGGGGTCGATACCTTCGGTAGAAAGGGGAGGGAAGTATTTTAGAGGTTCAAAGGAGCGTAAACTCCTACTCTGGGGAGAACGAGACCAAGAAGAAATTTTTCACAGCTTGCCGGCCACGTTCTTCTAGCTGATAGTTGTCCAAGAAGGAGGAATAGAATCTTCGTTCTCAAGGTCTTTTCGGAGACCCTTGGATTTCAGGGAAGACAAAAAAGGAGCATCAGGGGCCGGTGATAGGGATACGACCGACCGCCTCAGCATCGGGAAATCATTCGCGTCCAGTCGCTTCGATTGCTGAGAGGAAGACGAAGGAGAAGGAAGACCATGGGAGCCGAGGACAGAGAGCGGGCCAGGGGGAACCACCGAAAGACCGGCCATGGCCGGCAACGACGACACCAACGCCGGGGAAGGCGGAAGGATTTCGAATTTGAAATCCTAGAGAGAAGAGAGAGAATCTCTCTCTAGTGCCAAACAGATGCTAGTGCGCCAGCAAGGAACACAATCCACTCCGTCCTTCCTTTTAGTGAAACAAAGGGACTTCGGAAAATGCTCGCAAAGAGGTCACTCCAGTTTTTAGAACACCGGATAAAGGTGATCCGGCTATAAGGGCTCCGGATAAAAGGAAGCACTCCGTCCTTAAGGGCTCCAGATAAGAGCACTCTGGCAAAAGAGCTCCGTATAAGAGTGATCCGGCTTACGGCCACTCGGGATAAATGCACTCCGGCTTAAGGAGCACTCTCAGTGCATCACCACTACCTCATTCTCCATCAACCTAAACGGGGAGTCTGTGGGTTTCTTTCGTGGTGCCAACGGTCTTAGGCAGGGGGACCCTCTCTCTCCATACCTCTTCGTGCTAGGGATGAAAGTCCTGAATGGCATTCTTGAAAGAAAGGCTAGGTCTAATCTGGATTTTCAATATCATTGGAAATGCGAAAGATCTCAAATTTTGATGCTTGGATTCGCTGACAATCTTCTTCTGTTTGCCGGAGCTGATCGTGAATCCATCTAGGCTATAGATGAGAATCTTTCAATTTTCAGTTACTTGTCTGGCCTTACTCCTAATCCGGATAAGAGTGAGGTATTCTGTTGTTCTGCTAGTGAAAATACCTTTCAGGGTATCCTAGACATTCTTGGCTTCAAAAGAGGATCTATCCATGTTAAGTATCTTGGCATCCCTCTCCTCTCCTCGAAGCTGTCTATCTCAGACTGCAAACCTCTCGTAGATCGCATTCATCATAGGATCTCAACATGGAAGAATCGCTGGCTCTCTTTTGCAGGGAGGCTACAGTTGATTTCCTCCATTCTCTCGAACATCCACAACTACTGGGCTTCCATGTTCATTCTCCCTAAATCCATATTGAACAGCATAGATAGGTCCCTTCGCACCTTTCTATGGCATGGTTCATATGGGGGTAGATACTCTGCAAAAGTTGCCTGGACTGATGTTTGCACCCCAAAAGGTGCTGGTGGATTAGGCTGCAAGAATCTGGCTGCATCTAATAAAGCTCTTTTGAGTCATCATCTATGGAGGATCATTAATAAAGACCATCGTATCAAAGACAGATGCATTTGGACTTTCAAAGTCCCAGACTCTGCCTCTTGGAGTTGGAAGAAGCTGATGAAACTTTGGCCTGCCTTTCGCCCCCTGGTTCGGTACCATGTAGGTAATGGTACTGACACGTTCCTTTGGCTTGATAATTGGAACCCACTTGGTCCTCTCTGTGACCGATTTAATGAGATCATTAGATGCATTACAGGGTTGCCACTCGATCAAAAGTCAAAGATATCATTTTAAATGGCATCTGGAGGTGGCCCAATCCATATGATATGGAGGTTGCTCGCATTGTAGAATGCATGCCCCCTACCCTCCTGACCCCTCTCGCCGTGATGTGGCCCTCTGGACTACTGATCACTCAGGGGCATTCTCTTCTAGAACCGCGTATGGGATCTTCCAAGAGCCTAAAGCTGCGGTGGCATGGGCTAGCCTTGTCTGGGGACATAGGCGCATTTCGGCTCATGCCTTCATCCTCTGGTTAGCTATCTGTCTCAAACTCAACACCCTGGACCGAGTCGGTAATTTAATCCACATCCCAACATCCTGTGCCCTGTGCTCCATTGGTAGGGAAAGTCACAATCATCTTTTCTTTGACTGCCCGTTCTCCTCGGCTGTCTGGCGGCTCTTGCGCCTTAAAGTTGGACTTATCTGGCCTCATTCTGACTGGCCCTCCAGTGTCCTGTGGGCTGCCAGTCGTTGGAAGGGTAGAAGCCTCAAAGCTTGCTCCTTCCGCCTCACCCTCGTGGCCTTAGTCTACTATATATGGAGGGAGAGAAACCAGCGTATTTTTAAGAATACTACGTGTAATGAATTCCAATTGGCCAATCAAATTTCAACTGCTGTTCGGGACAGGTTAGAGAACTCGGTTTCTGTAGCGCATTCAGATAGATCAGTTTTGACCAGATGGAGTATTCCCCTTTCCGCTCTGAGACCGGATGCTAATCATCGATTGTCTCTGCGGGGTTTATTTGGAGCCCGAGGTACTGCTCACTGCTTTTGGTTGCTTCCCTTGTCCTTGCATTGGGGAAGGATTGGTTGGTGTCTCTCTTCCCTGTCCTTGAAGGGACTATATATAAAAAAAAGAGAATTTTTGCTCGCTCCTAGGCCGGAGTGATCTAGCGATGGATGATTCAGGTGCCCCTAATGCCGGAGCTAATTAATCATCATTTCCGGAGTGCATTTGCATATGATGCTCCTGGCGCCATAATTGGCCGGATCGCTTTTATCCGGTGCTCTCAAGGCCGGAGTGCTCTTATCCGGAGCTCCTAAGGCCAGAGTGCTTCCTTCATAAAAAAAAAGGCTTATTGCTTACTTCATGGCCGGAGTGATCTTGCAATTGATGCTTCCAGTGCCCTTAAAGCCGGAGTGCATTTATCCTTTTTTTGTTTGTCATTTCTATTGACCTAAATGGCTGGTTCACTTTTATTTGGAGCTCCTAAGGCCGGAGTGCTCTTACCCGGAGCTCTTATGGCCGGAGCGCTTCCTTGTATCCGGAGTGCCTAATGTTTTGATGTTTCCGGAGCTCCAAAAGGCCGGACTTCTATTATTCCTTTTTCAGTATTTTTTTGTCCTTTTTTCCGATGCTCCTTAAAAAAAACATATATATATCTATATATATATATTTATTGCAAGCTTTTTGGCCGGAGTGATTTTGCGACTGATGATTCCGGTGCTCCTTAAGCCGGAGTGCATTTATCTTGAGTGGCCGAAAGCCGGATCACTCTTATACGGTGCTCTTAAGCCAGAGTGCTCTTATCCAAAGCCCTTAAGGACGGAGTGCTTCCTTTTATCCAGAGCTCTTAAAGCCGGACCACCTTTATCCAGAGTTCTAAAAACCGGAGTGACCTCTTTGCGAATATTTTTCGGAGTCCCTTTGTTTCACTAAAAGGAAGGACGGAGTGGCTTGTGTTCCTTGCTGGCCGGAGTGCTTGATGCTCTTCTTGGACGGAGTGGCTCTATTCGCCTTCGTGATTGCCTCTTTGCTCTCTTCATGCGGATATGCTAACGTGGCTGGGTTCGTCTTTTGACGTGGAATTGCTGAAGTAGCGTCCTCCTGTTCAGTATTACAGGCAGTTTGTGGTTTTGCGTCTCAATTGCCGATTCCAATTGTGTATTCCAATTGCCTTCCGCTTTCCGACTCCTACTCTCTTCCTTTGCGAACCTCAGATCTGGCTTCGTCGGCGTCCTCTGAGGCTTCGACTGTGGCTGTGAGCTCATTTTCTGTTGATTCAGGTTGGGAATGAAGGCTCTTGCCGGTTTCCCTGATGAAGCTTATTCGAGCAAGAGCTGATTGGGGTCTCTGCTGGAGCCAAGATCGCATCTAATGAGGCTATTTCCGATTGGAGTTCTGCTTCTTTCTGGGACTCTTCAGTTTGATAATTGAAGGGAGATGGGCACCTCTTGTTATTTCCACACAGACGCGTGCAAAATTAAGCTGGTCCATTTTAGCAGTGCTTGGATCCAGTAGAAGGGGCTTACCGACTCCACTGGCAATCCAACTCAGACCCAAAGGGGTCCAATATTCAGTAGGAACCTTGGACAAGGTGATCCAAATCAGGTACAATTGAAAAGATTCCTTCTCCAACACCATACCAGGCATCCATTTTTTGAGGAGGATGGCTTTCCGCCCTAGAGTCCAGGGACCACAAGCCAAACAGCGATTCATAAGTTCTTCAGAGTCAAATCTGAAGAAGAAGAAACCACTGTTATTCCCGGCGACATGCCTCAAACCGAATCTGGCCTAGATTTTATGGATAATGGCGTTAACAGCCTGAAGAGGGAGGGGGCTTTCAAGGAAATAGCCCACCAACGTAGCTCTCTAGACTTCCTGGGGCTGCTAAAGAACCTCAGTAGGGGGGAGATAGAGACGACATCCCCAACAATATCCTGAGGGTTGATTTGCTTATAGCGGTTAGAGAGAGAAGCTCTCACTTCTCTCTACTTTCAAATTTCTTTTTGAAATTTGACCGCATTTCTGCGACGCTCCTCCTCTGGCTGGGCGGCGTCGGAGCCGACCACGGCCAATCTCTTGGTTGCTCCGCCCGGTTGCCTTCCGCTTTTTGACTCCTGCTCTCTTCCTTTTCGGACCTCAGATCTTGCTTCTTCGGTGTCCTTTGAGGCTTTGACTGTGGCTGTGAGCTCGTTTTCTGCTGATTCAGGTTGGGGATGTAGGCTCTTTCCGGTTTCCCTGACGATGCTTATCCGGGCAAGAGCTGATTGGGGTCTCTGCTGGAGCCAAGATCGCATCTGATCTCGGGCTCTTGTCTCTCTTCAAATTCAATCCTCGATTTATTGGGGTTTCTCGCCTCCCGATTTGCCTGGGCTTCTATGCTCTGACTGTTGAGGCCGAGAGCCCAGTCTCAGGTTTCCTTACGGAAGCTACGGCTATGGTGCTTCTGGTTTATGCTGCATTCATTGATTTCGGGAGCAGATGTCCAAAGCTAATGCTATTGTGCTGCTCGCTGGATTTGACGCTGACGAACGCCCTATGCCCGAATTCTGAAGCCTCTCTGCCCGTGAGTTCCTTCCTGTTAGATGGGTTAGAGGGAGCCCGTTTTGCTCTAGACTGGGAATTATAGGCTGGAGTGCCGAAGAAATGGGAGTGGCCAGGTTTGGACGCTGGAAATCCTTCCGATGCAGTGGGCTAGGATTGGCCTTTGCCATTCCCTATTAGATAGTGTGAATGTTATGGTGGTTGTTAATGGTCTATATCTGCTTGTTGCTCCTCTGGTTCATACAGTGGAACTTTTTGTTTCTGATGTTCTCTGAGCTGCTGTTTGAGTGATGGCATCCGCTGCTCTTTCAAACAGAAGGGTCCTGATATGCTGGCTCTGATGTTGCTCAGCCTATATTTCCTTCCAGTTGGAAGGTGTGGGGGTACCAGTGCATCTGGCTTGGGGATATATGGCTGTGGTGCTGACGAGATGGCCCAGGTCTTGTTTGGTTGAAAGAGATCTGTGGGCATGTTGGTTGGTTTGCTGCCTCCACTCCAATTGGTTCTAATGCAGTCAATTATCCGGTGATGCTGGCTTCGATGAGGCTCAGCCAATGTGTTCCTTCCTGTTGGTTGGGTTGGGGGTTGCCCGTGCAATGGTGTAGGACTTTTGGCTGATGTTTGAAGAGCTGGCGTGGCCTTCGTTGGTTGCAAAAGACCCTTCTAAGGTGGAGGAAATCTTTCTGCTTGGAGCCTTTATGTGGAGCATGTCTCTTGGATTGCTGTTGCTTGGTGGTTTTCCTATGCTACCAGTTTCAACAGTATGCCTGATGTTTTTGTTGGACTGATGAAACTCTGACATATTGTGTTGGTGTTGGGGCTGAATCTTCCATGTGG
>JAODPA010098063.1:0-21918 GCA_025585075.1 Nepenthes mirabilis
GGAAAGAAGAAGAAAGAGAGGAGGGAAAGGAAGGAAAACAGGAAAGGAAAGGGCGAGAGGGGACGGCACGATTCGGTGAGAGAGGGAAGGAGATCGGCGCCCTATATGGAAACCACCAAAACCCTAGCCGGATCCTCCTTTACTTAAAGGAGCCAGTGGTGAGGAGAGGAGGGCCGCGAACTGAAGAGAAAGCTGCGCACAAGCCGAAGCAGAGCAAAGCCTCCGCTGCCGTCGTCGATCGGTGCCGGAGGGAGTGTCGCCGTGACCGTTCAAAGCCGTCACCGCCTCTGTAACCAAATTCACAGCCAGGAGTTGGGCCGAAGTCGCCGCCGCCGCTAAACCCTAGCCGTGCTACAGTTCAGGCAAGCAATCTTTCTGTTATTGCAAATCAATTCGTGACCTCTTATTCCTGCAAGTAAAATTCTTTCTTCCTTCCCAGTTGTGCTAATTTCTCACGTGTGTGCTAAAATTTGTGAGAAAATCGGCTGTAATTTGAGAAGTTAGGGAAGCAGAGTCATGGCTCTAGTAGACAGAGATTCGTGTAATTGTAAGGGATTTGCAATAAATAGGAGTATAAAATTTAGTGGATATGTTCTCTGAATCCTTATTTTGCATGAGGGAAAAGAAAAATTTGGGATCTTCTGAGTTCGGTAGAAACCTAGAGGAACCGAGAAAACAGAGCAAATTGCTCTGTTTTTACCCTGCTACTCAACCGCAGTAGAATGAGGGCGACGAATTGTGATTAGTAGATAGGGTATGCTGATTGTTGACGGTACATAAGTGTACGAGTGTTTGAGCTCCAGTATATAATGATGTATATGTATTTACATGCAATCAGTGGCGTGCGTATATATATCCATATAGACGCTCATATGTGTACAGGCGTGCGTGGCTTGAGAGTGTGCGTGTTGCTCGTGTAGATGGTTGTGCAGTGCGACGGGTGTGAGAGAGGGAGTCGCGGTGTGAGCCGGCAGTGAGGAGACAGTGGTGCTGACATGCGCCGCGGTACGTGGGTGTATATATATATATATATATATATATTTGTTTACATTTTTGAATGTGAGCGATATATATATACATATATATATATGGTTGATGAATCTTCTGAATTTCCTTAGATTTTCCCCTATTCCCGTGGTGATTGATCTTTATATTGGCTTTGATTATGTCTGTATATTTTATTTGTACTTTATGGATAAGTAAAGAAAAGTGTGAAAATTCTATGGTATCTGGGCGAATGGGAGTCCATGGGACCATAGAATATTCTAGACATTTCCAATACCTATTCAATTCTAGAGATCGAGGTCGTTGATGTTGAGAAGGGATGCTTATAACCTAGTGACCACTGTAAATGATGATATCAGGAATATTATTGGTAAAGGGTATCATATATGGTATGAGTATGTTACGGGTATAGTCTCAGGAAGGACTGTTGGGGTAGTGGGCATATCATGGATACCGGATAATCTCGTGATACTCACCCAGCCGTTGGAGGCGTAAATACGCGTCTTTTGGTTTACTATGATAGAATAAAGTTTAGAGATATTTTTATTTTCTCGTACAATTGTGACCTCAAATGCAGCTAATAATCGGATTCTTGTTACTCCGTACAGTTAGTCGAGGNATTTAATAAAATTAATTTAAGATTAATTATATTCATGAAGAATATTGCACTAATTTGTATAGAATGCTTGTGTAAATTGGATAATAATTAGGTACAGTGCTGGCTAATTTTCGGTGCTGTTGAGTCATAAGATTATTGAAAAATGTACGAAAAAATCATGTCTTATATATGGGAATTCATATTCAAACTATGGAAATAACCTCTCGATAATATCAAGGGAAAATAATATCCATTTGACACTCCCTCAACCCTACGATGAGGGAACTCCATGCATTAAGCCACTGTTTATTCTTGGTTGCATTAATCTTCATTGTATACAATATCTTGCAAACTTAAGAATGAAGTAAATATCTGATTTATATTGTAGTTGAGGTCTTCTAAGTTTCAAATTCAATTATCTGATTTCTATGTCTCATTTTTCCATTTCAATTGTTGTTTTACCTTAAATTTTTTCTGTTGTTAGAACTAGCAATTCTCTTTACTACTCTCCTTTTTTTTTTTATTTTAGTCATGCTATAATTGAACTCATTTTACTCTATTGATCAATTTCAAGCAGAAGGTATTTGCAATTTTGTTATAATGTTTAGAAGGATGAGTTTGCCAATATTTGATGTGGGTAGTAATTTGATTTAACTAATTTGATTATAACATTATTGCTGTATTTGAAAAGATGGCATTCACGGGGACAGGTGGAAGATGGCACCGTGGAGGTGGCACGAGATATTTCAAGGAAGAGCCTTTTGAACTTTTCCCAGTGAGTAAACTGACTGCATATTGGGTTTTGATGTGTTTACTTTCATTTCAACCAGTATATGCGATTTGATATGCGGACAAAAATTGTTGCAAGGAAAGTCCTATTTAACTTCAATTAGCATTGTTTGGCAGTTTGTTATTTAAGAAAGAATCACTTGCCTGCACAAAAAATCTTGAAGAACATTGAAATGATTAAAAAAATGTGAGAACGTTGGCGAGAAGCTCATACATTTTGAGATTGAATGAACAAAAAATATGTGATTCTGGGCTGATTTGCTCATATGCATGAGATGAACTGTAAATACATTGTGTTTACACAGAAGGGAAAGAAAGGATGCTATTTAGGAGGGAAAAAAGTAGTAGTTGCTGAAAAAGGATTGCCAATTTAATTTAACTTAGTTCATCAAGAAAGAATGTTTTTCTTTTAAAATGATGTATATTGAGTGGTACAAGTATTGTGTGCATCTATACGGAGTTCGATAAAGAAAGCTTCCTCACATGCAAATTGTTGTTTTCTTCCTGATAAAAGAAAAGCGGTAAAGAAAAAAGCACAAAGAGACATAAAAGTCCATTAAACGAAGAACAACAGACTCATCCCACATGGCCACGAAACAAAATTGAACTCTAGGCCTTTGAATTCTTTATTTTTCTATAATTATTGCTAACTTTATCTTTTTTTTGGTAAGTAATTTTCTATACTTGAAAAAAGAGATATACAAAAATTATGTTTTAATTCTAAGTCACGGTTAACCTTAGACTTTAAATTAGAACATACATGTTGGGGCATACCCGGAGCATTAATATTACAGGCCAACTACGATCTTAAATTAAAATGAACAAATAAGGCCTAATTAACTATGTCCAGTGCATGCTAATGGAAGGTTCCATATTCTCATGATGGATTTGCTACAATTTTCCCTACCAAAAGTAGTCACCGACAGTTTGTTTTGGATTGTGGCGCGGATCACGTTTTCCAGTTGTATCTTGTTCTTTGGTGGTGAGGTATTGAATGTACTCTGGCTGCGCTCCCGCTAAATGAAATACATTGTGGCTGCTAGAGTAAGCCGAAGAGAGTAAGCTCTTAAATTCTTTCCACACCATTTGAGAGCTGCCCAGTTGATATTCATTTCCCATTCGTTGTATGGCCAGCTAACTCCCGCATATCTACACATCAATCTCCGCACTCCAAAGGAGAATGTGCAGCGGAAGAACAGGTGATCGTGACTTTCCATAGCATCAGTGCAAAGAACACACACATTTGGTTGGTTTATGACGTTTCTGATGGCCAAGTTGATCTTACAATGAACTATCCTGAATTGCGCCAACATTCTCTGTTCAACTTTCTGAAAAAAAAATTATTGTTTTTTGAGGGCTGTGGTCATTGAAAAAAAGAATTATTTTTTTTTCTAGGACTGTAGTCGTTGAAAAAAAAAAAGATTATTGTCTTATCACCGAAGCATTAAAAATCTCAAACTTTGTGAAAATCAATACTTTGTACAGAATATTAGAAACCTGCATCAGAACGTCATGAATGGTGAAAAATGTTTCATAGGAATATTGGTATTCACATCACTAACACAGATGAAGGAACTATTTCAAACAAATGGGAATCCTAGACATGCCTAGAATTTTCTACAGAGCTATGCATAAGGGATTTTTCCCTTCTCCCTCATAGACTCTCTATATCTTTCTCGAACTTGTGCAATTTTTTTTTTTTTTTGAAGTTAGGTGATCTGCTTCATAAATAGTTCACCAGCATGACAAGATATATCTTTCTCAAATCCAGTTGTTTGATGAAAAGTTAGCTGTTTTTGTATAGCCACCCAGATCAAACAATCATCTGGAAAATCGTGGCTTGTACATTTCACTTTCTAGACAACTCTATGCAATGAATTTCATATATTAAATCGATTTTTTTTTTTTTTTGCTTCTCACAAATAAACCATGCGATATTTTCTAAACCTATTGTATCTTATAAATCTATGACCCTTTTTTTGTTTATATTGTTGGATAGCTTGGTAATACTACATGAGGTTTTCTTCTATGACTATCTACTAAGCTTATTGTCTGACAGAGTTGGGTTTTTCTAATCAACCATAAGCGTAATGGTATGATTCGAAGTAAACCCCGTGCTCCATCTGTCGGTTGTATTATTCACTAAGTTCTAGGCAGAATGTTAGTCTTGAAATTGTCATTTTTCATGTGCAGGATATAGAATTGCCTGAACGACGAAAGTTGACCGAGGAGGATCGGGAATTGCTCATGTGGGATCTTAAGTTGCAAAATTATTGGAAAACCTCACCATACAATCTTGACGAGGAAAGTAAGCAAAGTTGTTACTGTTTCTCTTTGTTTTCCCTTCTCGAACATTAAGTTTCTGATTCATACGAAATTCGGTGATCAATAAAAAAAATGTGAGGATACAGATTGGACATAATAGACTAGAGGAATCATATAGGAATTATTTTTGTTGCCTTGTCAATTTTTATATTTTCGTATTTTGTAGGGTATTTGTTGGGGCAAGGGAGGTCGGTCGGACAGAATGATAAACAGTGAAGGGAAAGAAGAAAAAGAAGCACACGCAATTTTACATGAAAACCCTTATGAACCAAGGGAAAACCACGGGAATAGAGTCGACAGCAAATCCACTATGTGAAATAGGCTACAACCTCTAAGATGGAGTATCCGCTACACACCTGAGAATGACTCTCTCTTACCGGTGGTGTACTCCTCTCTTTTCTTTCACCCTTGGATCTTACCTCATTTCACTTTACCGTACTCGGATGCTTTCTCTCACTTTGTACTCACAGCCCACCCTTCTGCATGCCCAGCATGCGTATTTATGGTGGTCTGTCCGGAGGCCTTCAACCAATAGGCAGGTTGAGTGTGGTCAAATGCCTACCACCTGCTCTGCCACCTGCTCTGCAACCTACCAACAACTTTATCCACCAACTCTGCAACCTGCCACCTGCACAGACGGCGCACGCGCAGCAGCTCTGCCACCTGCTCTGCTGTCCAGTAACTTGTTGCCAGCTGTCTATGACGTCCTCAGTCGTTGCTGCAGACAAGTCCCTTAGCCGTCTATGCCCATTGGCTATCACAAGAGTCTTCCGATGTTTCTTGGTTGATTCCATACCAGTAATACCAACTGGTAAATTCATCCTTCCCATCCGGTCAACCTCCTATTGACCGGATTCAGCTGGCCGTCTGCCAGTCAATCTCCATTGACCGTTTTTGCCTTCCAGTCGGTTAACATATGTTGACCGGCTAATGCACCCCGATAACAAACTAGTTTATTCAATCACGCACAAGGGAGTGACCTATCCCAACAAATTTCCCCTCACGACCTTGTGGGGGATACCTTCGCCTTTACCCGGTGACTGTCATCGTCTGCCTTCCAGCAACTTCCCCTTAATTGGGATCCTGGCGTTTGCTTCCGCAAGCTTGAATGACACCTTCCTCCGTCCCACTGAGCTTGGAGCAATCCCACTCCCTTTCAGCTCTTTTACCGCGGACTTATCATTCTCCCTTACACTCCACCTTGGCCGTCCTCTCCTGCCACCTTGACCAATGCCCATTTGGTCACTTTGGTATTTCCTTTGGTAGTGCAGGCTTTCATCGGATACTGCCCTGATGTCCTGCTTCCCATTGCCATCACTGAGGCGCCTTTGGTGAGTTTCTACTGGCCATCGCCAAACGCCGTCCTGAAACCTTTCTAAGTAAGCTTCCAGGTTGAAATCACATTCAACCTCAGATTTGGGGCATGTCGCACGCCCTCCAGCACGAGCTTGTTTCCGTTACTTGTCTTCAAGCAAACATCCCTAATGCCAACAACCCTAGACGAGCCACCGTTACCCATCTTCAATTCCCCGTGGCCAACGGGCGTATAACTCATGAAGTGGGACTTCCTCGGTGTCGCATGGTGTGAGGCCCCACTGTCCATCACCCAACTCGTCTCCTGACATGTGCGGCTCCGTGTTTCCCCTGCATGGACCACCAGGAGGTCTCCACAGAAAGCAACGGTCCCCGGATCATCAACCTGATCCCTTTTCTCCTGACAATTGCTTCTGCCCTCCTTATCCTGCCTTCTCTACGGTCAGTCCCTCTTTATGTGGCCTTTCTTGCCACAAAAGAAGCAACTCCTCCATTTAAGCTTGTTCCGGCTGTTGCTCCTTTCCATTTTGCCACCTCCGCCTCGTTCCCTTGATTTTCCTCGTCCCCGACTGCTGATCACCACAAGAAGTTTTGGATGAGAGCTTGAGGCTCACCGCTTTCCCTCCGCCTTGACTCGTTCATAAGTAGGGAAGTTATGACCTCGTCCAACTTCAGCGTGACCTTCCCGAACAGCAACGTCTTGACGATATGATTGTACGAGGCCGGAAAGGATGCCAGCAACACCAACGCTTTGTCTTCCTCCTTGATCTCCTCATCAAGGGTTGACATCTGCGTCACCAGCCGGTTGAACTCGTCCAAGTGCTTCTCAAAGTACTCACCTTCTAACAACCGCAGGCCATAGAACTACTTCTTCATATGAAGCCTGGTTGTCAAGGACTTGGACTTATACCGGCTTTCAAGTTTTCCCAGACCTTCGCCGAGTTTGACAGACCGAGGACCTCTTGGAGTGTGTTGTCCGCTAAACACAACTTAATAGTGCAGTTGGCAAGATTCCTCTTGTCCTGCCACTCGTCCTCGGTCATGTTCTCCGGCTTCTCCTCCCTTTTCCAAAGAGCTTTTACCGTTCCTTCTCGTGTCAAAATATTCATCACTCTTTCCTACCAAAGGATGAAATTATTTTGCCCATTGAACTGTTCCACACAGAACGACCCATTCTTCGCTGACGACGCCATCCAACCGACGGTTCACGACCCAGTCTCTGATACCACTTGTTGGGGCAAGGGAGGTCGGTCGGATAGAATGATAAACAGTGAAGGGAAAGAGGAAGAAGAAGCACACGCAGTTTTACGTGGAAACCCTTATGAACCAAGGGAAAACCACGGGAGCAGAGTCGACAGCAAATCCACTATGTGAAATAGATTACAACATCCAAGATATAGTATCCGCTACACACTTGAGAATGACTTTCTCTCACCGGTGGTGCATTCCTCTATTTTCTTTCACCCTTGGATCTTATCTCCTTACACTTTACCGTGCTTGGATGCTTTCTCTCACTTTTGCACTCACAGCCCACCCTCCTGCATGCCCAACATGCGTATATATGGTGGTCTGCTCGGAGGCCTTCAACTAATAGGCAGGTTGAGTGTGGTCAAATGCCTGCCACCTGTTCTGCAACCTACCAACAGCTTTATCCACCAACTCTGCAACATGCCACTTGCACAGACGGCGCACGCGCAGTAGGTCTGGCACCTGCTCTACTGTCCAGCAACTTGTTGCTAGCTGTCCACGACGTCCTCAGTCGTTGCTGCAGACAAGTCCATTGGCCGTCTGTGCCCATTGGCTATCACAAGAGTCTTCCAGTGTTTCTTGGTTGATTCCATACCAGTAATACCAACTAGTAAATTCTTCTTTCCCATCCGGTCAACATGTTGACTGGCAACCCAAAGGCGCTCCAGTATTTTCTACTCCGAAAATACTATCAGGAAATCCTCTCCCAATTTCCTTTCCAGCCTTAGTGGGTCAACCTTCTGTTGATCAGATCCATAGCCATCCGTTCAACCTTCCATTGACCGGATCCGGTCAATCTTCCGTTAACCGTCCTCCACAGCCATCCGATCAACATTCCCGTTGACCATCTTTGCTACCCGTCCGCCATCCTGCAGCACTCCTGTAGCCCTCAGACGGTCAACCTCCTATTAATCGAATTCAGCTGGCCGTCCGCTGGTCAATCTCCATTGACCGTTTTTGCCTTCCCGCCGATCAACATACGTTGACCGGCTAATGCACCCCGATGACAAACTAGTTTGTTGAATCACCCATAAGGGAGTGACCTATCCCAACAGTATTTTAGGTATTGGTATTACGTTATCAACTCTATTTTACGATTTCAGTATTTGATTTCATATATTTATATCTGAGGACGAGAGATTTTGCTTCATAGATTAGTTTATACCTTGATATTGTATATGTACATCTTAATCTCTTCGTTAAGCATCAATTGGTGGTTGTTGGAGGATAACGAAATTTCCTCTCTTCAAGCCTGTATTTTACCTCCCTCTCTTTTTATCTCTCATCTTGCCTTGTCTCTCCGCTCTGATTTCCCCTCTTCTTCCTGTCTTCTGCTCTCCTCTGATTTCCCCTCTCTCTGTTTCCTATTCTTCCATGTCCTGCATCAATTGAGTATCTCAGCAATGCACTCTGAATATTATTTTTAACAGAGACAAGGTAATGAACTTGTAAATATTTATTTAGTAGTTTTGATTCACGTTTTCATTTCTTGTATATTTGGGAAATGTTGTTTCCCTGTTTCCATATCAGAATGTTACCATCTCTGTGCTACATAGGTTGATGCAGTTGTTTCTGTTGCTGCAATTGCTAACGTGGAATAGATAATTGTATCACAAATTATACGCTGTGCTACTTTCAATTATTATCCTTTCATGAAATATATCTCAGAAAGCGAGGACGTGGACATTGAAAGGTACTCTGACAGGGCTAAGAAAAGGCAGAGGCTTAGCCGGCAACCTTTATCTAGTTATTTGAATCTTGAACCTGGTTATTTTCCTCGGGACCTTCTTCCAGGTATGCAATTGACTTTTGATCATGTAGGAAAAAAAATTGACCTTTTATATGGTGAAAAAAATTTTAATTTGTTTGATTAAGGCAATTAATGTTTCAGATTCATTTACATGCCCTTCCCCGTTCTTCTTTTCTGATGCAGCTAAAGTTTTCTTTTTTTATTTTGACAATTGAGTAATATTTCAGGGGTAAAATCCAGTGGCGGGCAGAAAATTAAGTTGAAGCAGAAGACAGGTTTGATGAGAATAGATTATTCAACTCCTTTTACCTTTATTTATTTTCAGACTTTCGAGAGTGTGTGCTATACTTTTTTCTAGATGTATAATTTTTTAGTTGATGCACATATTTGCTTTTAGTATTAGAGAGATTTAGTGTTTCCAATGAGTGTTGATGAGATATTAGTTCGTTCTGTTGGAATTAGACCTACCCACTGGATGCTGGTTTTAATAGCCTACTTTCTGATATACTGCTAATAGAAGATGACAGTAATTACAGCATCTTTTTTAAATGACAGCCATTTCTATTCATCCACACCCTCTTTCTCTTGCGTATCATGTTTTTTGGGGCATTTCTATGCTATTAGTTGAACTTTGCTTCTCCTGATGGCTTTGCCTAGTACATGTATTGATGATCTTGGATGAAGCAGAAAACAGGGCTGAAGATTTTGAACATAATCATGAAGACACGATGCCATAACATTTTTTATGTCTATATATGAATTAGTATTAACAACAAAAAAAAATAAAAGATATAAGCTGATAATTGCATAACAGTTGTGTTGCCATAAATTTAGTAACATTAGTATTATAGTTCTCTAGTCATCATCAGCATCCACTACATGATCTTCGACATCATCCTCTAAGTTTTTAACCCCTCCATCTCTAGGTTGATAGCCTTCAGTCTCCTCAATTTCTTCTGAATATAAGAGAAAATCCACAGCATTAGATGAGCTGGTTTTAGGGTAGAAATAGAGATCCTACAATAGAATGAAAAAAAGAAAGAGAATTGTTAAAAAAAAAAAAAGCAAAACAAAAAGGAGAAAGTGAGGGAGAGGGTGAGGAGGAGAAAAGAAATAAGTGATCCCGAAACTAAAAAAGATGTAACCTAGAGACATTGCACATAAAGAAATATATAGGATGAAGAATTGAAGAACTATAATTACCTGGTTCTCGATTCAATACACATGGATTCAGTTGTCGCTCTCTTTCTCTATATCTTTTTTATAGTTTGTCGGCTACAATAGTCAAGCTAGGGAAGACTCTTGCTTACTATATTTAGTTGTTGGCTTCAAGCTGATTCCTTAATTTTCTGTTTCTTTGTTACCTTAGCAATAGCCTAAACCTCTTATCTATTCTTTCATTTAGTTTGAACCACCTGACTTAACGACCTTTCAAAGCAGGATGCCTCTACGGTGTGCCTTTCACACTTGCCGTCTGGTTTTGAGAGCTCCCCCTTGTCCCATATTAGTTTGGTGACATAGTAGCTTTAACCCTTCTCTCTATTTCAGTTGCCCAAAGTATTTTCTAACAATAACCTTAATCAATTAAAAAACAAGTAGAATTAAAAGAGACCCATTGTTCTTTTTTAACAGCAAATGGAACTAACCCTAGAGTTAACCTGGAAGGGAATAAACTATAAAGATTTTATAAACTACAATCATTGAGTTCTCTGTCCTAGTCGGAGAGAGGGAATGTACTCATGGCCTCTTCCCGTTACCTCATGAGGCACTTGCTTGTTGCTCAAGTGTCTAAGGAAGCACCTGGAGTACTGAACTAAGCACCACTTACTAATTTATATTGTTATTCTATTACAGTAGAATTTTTTTATTGCATATGCCAAACAGTGGAGATTTTAAATTCCAAGATGTATGGATTGAGATTTCTTACATCTATCTGCTTAATCTGCTGACGGACCTAGGTTGATTTATAGCTTCTTACGGGATAACTCCTTTTATTTTTTCAACTTGCAAATATGTTTATCACAGACCTGCAGTTGGACCAGCTATTTGATAAGTTTGAGAAGAAAGTAAGCTATTCCAACTACTGTAGCCTTTTAGATACTACCATTGATGAATTAGCTTATTTGATTTCAGTGTTCAGATATTAATGGTGGGTGGATATGATTTTCCATCACAAACTCTTGCTGCCTGCAATCTATTTGTGTTGATTTTTATTTTTATTTTATTTTTTTGCTGGGTATGTGAATTTGAAATGTCGAGGAGCAAGAGCTAAAAAGTGGGAAAGAGTCAGAAGATGACGAGAAAGATGAGGATGAAGAAATCGGAGATTTTGGCAATGATGACGATTATGAGCAGGTCCCTTCTTTCTTTCTTTCTTTTCCTTTTTCTCTATCAAATATTTGTACTTGTACATATGTCTCTACATACTACATATGCTTGATTATTTGTTCTAGTCAGTGTGGCTGGATCTGATAAAACTAAGAAGTATAATACTTATCCAGGGCTAGTGCATCGATCTCTAACACGTGTTAGACTATTTTATTACTTTTTTTCTCTTGACTCAGACAGGTTCTAAATTGTTCCATCACCTTTTGAACATGCTGGGGATTGTGTGATTTTTAGAAAAAAAGATGAAAATTAGAGCCATTTTGTAATTTAAAAATAATTAAGAACCTAACCATGTTATCTTTCATTAGCCCATTCTATGAGGTGTGTTATAACACAATTCATTTCTATTAGTTTACTTATATACTGTTATTGCTTATTTGATTTCAGTGTTCAGTTATTATTGGTGGGTGGATATAATTTTCCATCACAAGCTCCTGCTGCCTGCAATCTATCTGTGTTGATTTTTATGTCTTTTTTTGTTGGGTATTTGAATTTGAAATGTCTGGGACCAGGGGCTAAAAAGTGAGAAAGAGTCAGAAGATGAGGATGAAGAAAGTGGAGATTTTAGTGATGATGATGGCGATTATGAGCAGGTCCCTTCTTTCTTTCTTTTTTTTCTATTTCTCTGTCAAGTATTTGTGCTTGTATATATGCCTCTACATACTACATATACTTGATTATTTGTTCTAATCAGTGTGGTTCAATTTAAAAAAACTAAGAAGTATGATACTTATCTAGAGCTAGTGTATCGATCTCTAACACGTGTTGGACTATTGTATTATTTTTTTCTCTTGACTCCAACAAGTTCTAACGTGTTCCATCACCTTTTGAACAAGTTGGGGATTGTGTAATTTTTAGAAAAAAAATTAGAGTTATTTATATAAACTAAAAAAAATTATAGTTATTTTGTAATTTAGAAATAATTAAGGATCTAACTATGTTATCTTTCTTTAGCCCATTCTATGAGGTGTGTTATAACACAATTCATTTCTATTAGTTTACTTATATACTGCTGCTACTTATTTGATTTCAGTGTTCAGATATTAATGGTGGGTGGATATGATTTTCCATCAAAGGCTCCTGCTGCCTGCAATTTATCTGTGTTGATTTTTGCGATTTTTTTTTTCCTGGGTATTTGAATTTGAAATGTTTAGGACCAAGAGCTAAAAAGTGGGAAAGAGTCAGAAGATTACGAGAAAGATGAGGATGAAGAAAGCGGAGATTTTAACAATGATGAAGATTATGAGCAGGTCCCTTCTTTCTTTCTTTTTTTCCTTTTTCTCTATCAAATATTTGTACTTATATATATGCCTCTACACACTACATATACTTGATTATTTGTTCTAGTCAGTGTGGCTGGATCTGAAAAAACTAAGAAATATGATACTTATCCAGGGCTAGTGTATCGATCTCTAACACGTATAGGACTATTTTATTATTTTTTCTTTTGACTCTGACAGGTTCTAACGTGTTCTATCAACTTTTGAACATGCTCGGGATTGTGTAATTTTCAGGAAAAAAAAACTAGAGTTATTTATACAAATTAAAAAAAAATTAGAGTTAGTTTGTAATTTAGGAATAATTAAGGACTTAACGTGTTCTATCTTTCTTTAGCCCATTTTATGAGGTGTGTTATAACACAATTCATTTTTATTAATTCACTTATATACTGATGCTGCTTATAAATTATTTTTGGACTAAGAAACAAAAAAAACATGCTTGTTTGACCCGAAATAGTCTGACTGATTTTGCATTCTCTGCTCTTTTCCTGTCAAATTTTGGAGCAATTTATGCTGTGGAAGCCCATTGACAAACAAACAAGACAGTGGATCTTGAATTTTGATATTTCTTTGGTGATGGGTGTTGAGAGTGTTCATGCAATTTAACTATAGGAAGTGATCAACAACGATGGTATCTTATCTTCTCATTCTTTATAGGTTAATGGGAGCTCATACTTGCTAGCATCTAAACTGAGTTTTTAGTCGATTAGCTATTTCATAAATTTTTAATTAATGGTCTTTTAAAATTGAAATTACTTTAGGGAAATAAAATCTTAATTCCCTTTTGTCTTTTTGTTTCGTTATGTATGGTATGTTAAGTATGTCACGGCCTTAGACTAAAGCAAGTCCTAATAATAATTAAGAGTAATTATAAACCACAAAATAAAATTCCAAAAATAAGACAACCAATACAAAATCCAAATCTGTGCGTGACCTAACAATGTATCCAACTGTCCCGACAACAACAAGAACAATAAATGATGATATTGTCATTAATTCACAGGATCTCTCCGGACACTACTCATCCGAACAATAAATAATCATGACTTGTTCAAAAGTCCATAAGGAAAAGTGGCAACTCACAATACAAGCAAAATCGTCAATCTATAACAAATCAAACGTCACAAATATCCAAATAATTGAATAATCTGAACATTGTCTCCTCCCAATTAATACAACTTATTATCATCATCCCATCTGTTGTCCCAAATAATATCAAAATATATCTAATACGAATGCAATCCGAATACAAAGATAATACTCACCAAATATTAACGAAACTTCTATCAAATTCTGCGTCTGAGTTGCCTGTAATGTATATGTAGCCTACTAATCTGAGGGATAAGAAACAATAAAAACATGATACAAATACTCAATAAGTATTAGTATGCAATATATAACAAGCTAATGTGTCCATAAATAGAACGAAAAGAGTTAAAATATATACGAAAACTCATAAAAGTCAAAATCCAAATGTCCATTTTAACAAATCGAAAGTCCGAATGTTGTCTTGTATTCAAAAGTATAATTCAAAATGAAAGCCAAAAGTTTTAAATATACGAAACCAACCGAATTCTAGTTGCGGGTAAAACCTGTGAATCTCAATCGAAATTTCAAGTATTGAAATCAATGCAGGTAAGACGTATCGAAAATTTAAAATATGCTCAAATCAAAGAACCAAAGACTGAAAGATTGACTTTGAGGAAGAGTTACTCCTACTCCTAGTAACCTTAAGATATGTCACTACCATTTGAATCCATGGGCTAGTCGTCTACATATTCTCCCCTACAAATGGGGACCAAGCGACTTTATTTTGCCACCCGTGGATATGGAGTGCACTCATCAAGTCTATTTGAATATATTAGGATGTCTGAATATACTAGTTTCGTTCAATTCCTTACGATGGTTCTCATAAAAATACAACATTTGCGAGTCTTTATATCACAAATCCAAAACTTTTCATATCTGATAGAAAAGTACGAAACTTTCACTTGGGAGGGTCAAACACAAAGTTTTCCACCACGGGGGAAAATACGCATCGAATCGAATAACAAAGATAGAGCCCAACTCGAAACACATGCGTGGATACCACATGCACGGTCCATATGTAAGTTTTCATACCTTTTTATTAACAAATATTCTTATATATGAACATAGCATCTCAAAATATATACCTATTTTCACAAAATAAATAAAAATCCTCAAATAATAATAAAATTGAAGTAAAATTCCAAAACAACCTGTATAAGTGACATACATATATGAGGAAGTCAAAGAGAGTAAGTAAAATGACATGCATGTGCATTAAATCAACCAAATATAGATAAAACTAAATGAAAACAGAAATACATAAAAAATAGGATATAAGGAAATTTGTCTGAACCTCCAATCTAACAGATCTGACTATATGATACCTCGAAATCTTCCTTCTCTTTCTCTCTCTCTCTCTCTCTCGTCTCTTCCTTCCCGCGTAAAATGATCGAAACAGTGTGCATTATCCCTATATAATCGAATCGGCATACAAGCGCTGTCTCAGGCACTAGTAACAGACAACAATCTAAAATAGAAGAAGGTTTATTAAATTCATTCCCCCATATAGAGGCTTTAGTGCCTTTTGCCCTATAGCACTAGTATAGATTAAAAGTTCATAATCTTTACGATGGGATATCTAATTTTTTATAGTGCTATAACTCAAATTAAATTCACCCAAATTTAAAAAAAAAAAAAATAACTTAAAAATGCTAGAAAAATTTTGTAAAAATTTACCGCACTCGGTTTAGATTTTAACACTTGATATGTATCTGCGGTAAAAATTCACAGCGTGCCTTTGATTTTTGGACTTCCGGTACATAAATATTAGCCAACTGTTTGGATAAAACAGTTAGCCAGTGCGTGTAAATTTCATAAACAGACAGGTTATATGTAAGGACCTAAAAGGAAGAATTTAATGTAGATAGATGATAGAGAATATAATTGGACAATATGTGATACGCTTGATATGAGATCAAGAAAATAAAGCATATGCTACTAAACAATCTATGAAATGATATGCCTGATAATCTGCAACGTACTCAGACATGGCCTATTTATGATGTGACCAAGTTTTTCTAGGGCAAGAGCTATTTCTTAACAATGCCTAAAATAACTTTAAATGGGCAAATATTTTCTTCAATTTTTCTTAGGCGCAGGATAAAATAGGAATACGAGGTTGTTGAAGCATAATGCCTCAGCTACTTACATCTCCATGGCATGGATTTGTGTAAGGATTTGAGCTTATCATATGAAAATTAGACCCTGTTTGTGCTTGATTACGCTGCTGGGAATTCGTTGTTGGTGTTTGCTGTCTACTGTTGAGCTATTGTCGTCTGTAGTTAATGTCAAATATAGAAATAATGTTTAATTACAACCTTGTTCGCCGTTTTTATTGAATTGTCGTAAACCTAAAATAGACATAATACGAAGAGTAAACCAGTTTGCTCTGTGTTGAATAACAAATAATCAATGATGCGTTTAGTCATCGTTCTCGGTTTACTTCTATCGGCCGTTAAAACCTCCTCAGGGCTCTGGCGGCATTACTGTGAAGAAAACTGGCCAGGCTTTGATCTTCGGCATCTACGATGAGCCTGTGACTCCCGGACAGTGTAACAAGGCGGTTGAGAAGCTGGGAGATTACCTTATTGAGCAGGGCCTCTGAGACCTCCCTTTTAGGTTCATCGTTTCCTTTCTCTGAGTTCGTATTTTCTGAGCTGAGAATGTCATTGTTTCTTTGTACTTCTTGACTCTTGTTATTTCGCTTATTGGATTGAATAAGTAATTTTGCGTGCTCACGTCTCTAATCTTGTCGCTGGATACCTTTGAGCTATTATGTGGGTTAGTATTTTTGAGACGAAAATAAGTGTTTTATATTAAAATTTGTATATATATATACTTTCAAATATGTTTGTCACAGACCTACAGTTGGACGCGCTATTTGAGAAGTTTGAGAAGAAAGTAAGCTATTCAAACTACTGTAGCCTTTTAGATACTGCCGTTGATGAATTAGTTTATTTGACTTAAGTGTTCAGATATTAATGGTGGGTGGATATGATTTTCCATCACAACCTCCTGCTGCCTGTAATTTATCTTTGTTGATTTTTATGTGTTTTTTGCTGGATATTTCAATTTGAAATGTCTAGGACCAAGAGCTAAAAGATGAGAAAGAGTCAGAAGATGAGGAAAAAGATGAGGAGAAAGATGAGGATGAAGAAAGTGGAGATTTTAGTGATGAAGGCGATTATGAGCAGGTCCATTTTTTCTTTCTTTTTTTTTTTTTGTTTCTCTATCAAGTATTTGTTCTTGTACATATGCCTCTACATACTACATATACTTGATTATTTGTTCTGGTCGGTGTAGTTGGATCTAGAAAAACTAAGTAGTATGATACTTATCCAGGGCTAGTATATCGATCTCTAACACATGGACTATTTTATTATATTTTTTTTCTTGACTCCGATGGGTTCTTACATGTTCCATAACCGTTTGAACATGCTGGGGATTATGTGATTTTCAGGAAAAAAAATTGGAGTTATTTATATAAACTAAAGAAAATTAGAGTTATTTTGTAATTTTGAAATAATTAAGGACCTAACCATGTTATCCTTTTTTAGCCCATTCTATGAGGTGTGTTATAACACAATTCATTTCTATTAGTTCAATTTATACTGCTGCTACTTATAAATTATTTTTGGACTAAGAAACCAAAAAAACATGCATTTTTTATTACTAATTTACTATAAAGTGGTATTATTTATCAATTATGTGCTCATGTTTATAAAATTTTTTTCTTTATTGTTAGAAAAATAATGTGTAGCTTGTCGGTGTCGTGTTATGTGTTCCATGCTTGTTTGACCCAAAATAGGCTGACCGATTTTGCGTTCTCTGCTCTTTTCCTGTCAAATTTTGGAGCAATTTATTCTGTGGAAGCCCATCGACAAACAATCAAGACAGTGGATCTTGAATTTTGATATTTCTTTGATGATGGGTTTTGAGAGTGTTCGTGCAATTTAACTATAGGAAGTGTCCAAACATGATGGTATCTTTTATCTTCTGCTTCTTTATAGGTTAATGGGAGCTCATACTTGCTAGCATCTAAACTGAGCTTTTAGCCTTTTTGGATGTTGTTGACTAAGTAGTACCCACACTTTTCTTCAACTAACTTATCGGTGTCCAATGCTTGTCGAATTAATTAAATCCCCTTTATCTCCCGACAAATGATCTTTTTTTTCCTTTTTTTTTTTTTGCAGAATCAGGTTTTCGATGATGATGAAGATGACTTCAACATGAGTGATGGTGGTGATGGTACACAATCCGTTTCCTTTTCTCTCCATAGAAAATCATTTTTCTCGAGATTTTTTTCATAAATTTGCTAATGTCTGATTTGATTAAGAGCTTTACTATATTGCAGATCAGGGCGGCACCTATGAGTAATCCAAGTGTTAGAAGATCGAATAGAAGAATATTTCTGCAGAGGAAGGTTTCTCAACGTTGCATCTTCTTTGGGTGCAAAATTTTGGTTTGCGTTAATGGTTATGATATGGTCTTTTTAAATGTTAGACTTATTTATTCTCCTAATTGTTGGAGAATTATTTATATTTTAGATCTTGAATGAATTTGTTACTATTGTCATTTTCCTCCCAAGAATCTTAAGTATTTTATTGCTTTTGAAAATTTTAAAAATAGATGATGCTGGGGGTGCTGTAATTGAAGGATCAGGATACCTAATAGCAATTTTGAAAATTTTGGAGATACGTTTGGAGCCTGTCGTTGTAAATAGGACCAATATTTATATGGCCCATGATGTGCTCAAATGATTAGTATGTATTAGATTGACTTAATTCTTATTAGTTTGCTTCATTTGCTAGTGAATTCTACACACTATTAGAATTCAATATCCACTCCACCAATATCACATGGAAGGTTTGCATACTAGAACAAGTATATAAACATTCAAGGAAAAAGGCAGTGCCCCTAACATTAATATGTTGCACAGGCAAGCATCAAGCGTAACGGAACCCGCAAGGCAATGCCGAAGCACCCACAAGCGCAGGCATTTTGAGCCAGCTGCGTTCATGTGCGATATAGGCGTGCATTAGGCACAAGCATCTTGGACAGAATGTGCTTATACGATGGACAAACATGTATCAAGTGTTGGTGTTTTTGATAGAATACGCTAATACACTGGACAGGCACGGATTAGGCGTTGACATACTGAACAGAGTGTGCTCATACAATGGATAGGCATGCATCAGGAGGTGGTATTTTAGACAAAATGTGCTTATATGCCGGAGAGATGTATATTGGGCATGGGAACACCACATGATGGTCTTCATATGAATACAATGCGCTAATCTTTATTTAATATTTGAAAGTCCTTCAAAACACTTGTTTCTCTAGTTACAAAATATGTAATTATAAGATATTCATAGTAATCTCTCTCTTTGGCAATTTTGTAATAAAAATTCCTTATTTGATATAAACTACAAACCCATAAATTATAAGTATAGATAATACCAAGATAAAATCCATGTATACAAAAATTTATTCCTAAAGTAAACAAATAACAATAATTCAACGTATAAATTTTAAAGACGAATGTACCTATTGTTTCCTAATTAGACATAGTTAGAACAAATACAAACAATATATGCAAAAATTAACAACAAAATATTGTAATTTATCAAGGAGCATTAATATATAGCAATTTGTGGAGAATAATATATTTAGATACAAATCTATCAATATAACCTCAAAGCAATCAAAAATATACTCAAAAACCACTCCCCTTTTTGTGAGGAATGTCAAAACAGAGGGTCAATCGGCACTGGTGACAGTCTCGCATAGAATGCAACTCATCAAAGTATGTGGTCCAAGCTCCCCCCCTCATGTAAGCATCTTAGGCGTCTAGTCAGGCATTAATACACTGAAATCTCTTAAGAACTTGAGGCACTAATCGGTCAATGTTAGCAACAAGTCAATATTTATTGTCAAAGGTAGTGGTAAGATGGTCAAACATTCGAAAAAGATGACCTATGATAACCGAAGAGGTTGTTGAGGAGGATAACGGTGGCTCCAAAAGATCATGGATAAACTGCAATGGTTAGGCTATCAAAGAAGGCTTGGCTAAAGGATCACGAAGGTCCAAGGAGTGGCGGTAGGCATGAGTGTAGCTCTGCTTAAAGGTAGTGCCGTTAATGGGTTCCCTAAAGGGGCACTGGAAAAATTAGAAAATGAAACCCAAAACCTATAATTAGATGTTGAATAGGACAACTATATGGGAGGTTATCATCATTCTTGCTAACAAACACAAAAATCATGTGAGTAGAAATGCAATGAAAGACTGATCGGCCAAATGAGGAGGAAAGCATGTAGAAATAGTGTTTTGTCAAGAGGAAGAAAGGTATGGTATGTCACAGAAGAAAAATTGGTTAGCATAATCCAACATGCAATAAGCCAACAACGGTTGAGATTCTTTGTCTTAAAAGCTTTTTCATGCAAAGTCATAAGAGTGCCATGAAAGAAGGATGTAATGTTGTTATAAAGCGGCATTCCATAAAAAGAATAGAGGTGGTGAGAGAAGGAAACTGGAGTAAGATGTAAAGTACTCACAATCACCTCTAGAGTGATCCAAAGAGTTCTCCCCCTCAGATAGGTAGAAAAAGAGTTTGGTACATTGTTAATATTGTAGATATTCATGTAAAACTGTTAAAAAATGAGGACAAAGGGAGAGATCATATTGGTGAGGCCTGGTTCTTAGTGTTGGTTAAAACAATTAATGAAATAAAAGCAATTGAGAGAAATTAGATCAGTCTCTCATTTTGAGGTAAGCTACTTGTGACTTATGCGCTTATGAAAGGGTTCATCTGTAAAGGCGTTAACAAAGCACTCAGACCTAGAAAATGGGTCACTGCAAGGGTGTTTACAATCAACTTTCTTAAGAAAAAGTAATCTGAAAACTATATGAGAAGATTGACCAATAAAAAACATAGGTCTTACACAATAAGTAATAAGGGCACAAATCAAAAGCCAGATTCACCAAGATTTGGTAAAGAAAACATTTCAAAAAAACCTTAAAAAAAAAAAAAAGAAAACCTGCACACAACTTAGGGTAGAGAACAAATACCAATGGACTTCCTAAGGGTCTCAAACCAAAGGCTGTTTAAGGTTTTAATAAATATGTCGGACAATTGGTTTTCAGTTAGAATATAATTGAGAACAATGACACAAGATTCAACAATCTTATGAATGAAATGATGCTAGATATCTATATGTTTAGTACGTGAATGTTGAATGGCATTGCTGAAGATATTAATGACACTAGTACTGTCACAGAAGACAATCTCTTGGTTGATGTCGTAATCAAGCAGCATCTATTTCATTTAGAGGAAATAGTGCAGCAACTTTTGGTGGCAATATACTCAGCTTTGACAGTGAATAAAAAAAGGAGTTATGTTTCTTGCTTATCAAGCAACAAGAGTAGATCAATATAAAAACAATCACCAGATGTGTCTTTTTTATAATTGGCATTTCTAACACAGTTTGCATTTGAATAACTGGCTAGATCAAAATTAGAGTCACAAGCATAAAAAAATCCCAATCTGTTGTCATTTACGTAGCAAATAATATGTGTAACAGTACTTAAACGTGATTCCTTATGGTTTGATTAGTACTGAGCACACACACCAACACCGAACTATATCCCAATCTACTCACACTTAAATACAGAAGACTACCTATCATACTTATTTATAATTTTTGATCAATAGCTTTGTCTGAAGGATCAAGATCTAATTTAGTCGTTGTGCTTATGGGTATTCCAGTGTGTTTCTCATTGTCAATCCAAACCTTTTGACCAAATCATTAACATATTTCGATTGGGAGATGAAAATTTCATTGTTAGTTTATTTAATGTAAAGGCCAAGAAAAAAGGTTAATTCTATTGTTATACTCATTTTAAATTCAATTTTATACATTTAGCAAGTTAATGAATATAAGAGTTTATAACGGATCGAGACCGATATCATTGACATAGACTTAAGAAACAATCATATATTTTTCAACAATTTTGACAAACAAGGTTTTGTCAATACAACCCCAAGTAAAACCATCATCACTAAGATAAGAGGTGAGACTCTCATACCAGGTTTTAGGTGCTTGCTTAAGACCATATATAGCTTTCTTGAATT
>JAODPA010098074.1:0-21915 GCA_025585075.1 Nepenthes mirabilis
GATAGAGTAAGAGAGAGAGATTGAAGAAGATAAAAACAGAGAAACGATGCGAAGTAGGGGAAGAAGGGCAGAAGAGAAAAAATAGAGGGAGAACAAAGCAGCGATAGGCAAAGGAAAGGAGACAGAAAAAAACAGAGGGGGATAGTTTAGTGAATATTTGAGGTATTAGTTTTTGTTCCATAAATTTAATATCTTATTATACAGGTTCTACTCGGATCTATCTTTTATGCCTGTAAATCTCAACTTAATATAAAATTTATTTTTAGATTAAATCAACTCTATCTATTTCGTACTGTTCACCTTTTATTCTCATCGATTGATTTAATTTCGGGTTCATATCGGAGCATTATAATTTTACGTTACATTGTATTATGAAAATCAAAACGCCACAATTAACCATTGAAATCATCTACATCTAACAATTTTATATTTCTATATTTTTATTTTATGTCTTTTAACTTCTGAGCGTTGGATGATCGAGCTACCGCTACTCTCATAATTTTATACTTCTATTATTTAGTTTTTGATGGGTACGCCCATAGTGGGCTAACCCAATAAGAGAAATGGCCCAAATCCACGAAAGCCAATATACGCGTTTGCACGGTCAACACCAAGCATTGACCGGATGAGAGGCCAAACTGGGCTGCCAACAGACTCCCCATGGAACGATCAAAATTTCTATTTATTGGAAGTATTACAGTAAGCCGGCCCAAGAGAACAAGCCTCAGGTGGGCCAGGCCCAGTTAGGCCCATACCTCCGTACATGATCGACAATGGTTCTCTTTCCTGATTTTGTACATTTTCAGAAAATAATTTACACTGTAATGGGTACCAGCAGATTCAGCACACGTCTCATGAGGAAAGCACCAGATTCTCTCTTCTTACCCACTACAAACCTTAACGGTAACAAGACGTAGAAGGAAAACGAGTAATCCTGAGAGCCGTTGCCCGCAAGGAAAAAAAGCAATCCCAATAGATTGTAGAAATCAAACCTTTCGGCCCAAGGATTCTGGCAGAGTGTAGGAATCACGATTTCCTGTCCAAGGAAAGTCACCCAATATTTCATCTATAAAAGCCTATGGAGTCTTCACTCTAGGGCATGCTCATTTCTAAGACTACAAGCGCTTACTGTTGAAATCACACGCTCATTACTCAGACTTTAGAGGCACACTTCTCTTCTAAAGCTCTCAAAGTGCTCTGACAATTCTTCAAACTCTCACGCTTACAGAACTCACACTCACCCTCTCTCTCACACGTTCCTTGCGAACACAGTGCTGAGAAACTGTGCTCCTCATGAGCCCCAGAAACGCCTCTTACGTCGAGAACCAAACCCCCACCTCAAATACTCTTCATCTTCATTCTGCTCTCATTTCTATTTACCTTCTTAAAAGTCAAAAGCCGATTACTGACTTGAGTGTCGGAGTATTTTTAGTGAAATATTATCCCACCGGCAACTAACCTCTTATTTGTTGTAGCGGTGTACAGGGTCTAGACTTGGTGAATGGAGTCAAATACAGACAATCAAATTGATCCGAATCTATTTGAAGTTTGGATCTAGGGACACACCATTGACGCTGTCTATGGGAAGCGCTTACAAAAAGCCTACCATATTTTCTTATAAACCTTTCTCAATTTCACCATCCAAGTTAACCAAAATGGTGAACTCAATAGCGCAAGCTAGCGAGCCCGCTAGAGATTTGACCTCTTCTGACCAGGACCACGATACTGGTGTCATGGTCAACGGGGTGCCCGCACCTTTCTTTCAACATCTAGTGGAGTACATGTAGGACACCAACAAGATACTCCAGATGCTCTACTTCCGCTAGGAGCACTCTCAGCAGGGGACTTCGCTCACTGTAGTCCCTACACCGGCTTCAAGTAGGGGAGGCCAGAGGAAGAAAAAGACAGCCAGAAAATCCAGAAGGTCGGCCAACATTCAAACGCCTGAGTCCTCACACGCTCAAAGATGGCTAAGGCTTGAAGAGTGCTCAGGTAGCATGACTCTGGAGGAAAGTCTAGAATGGAGGAACCCCCGATACTCTCGAGTGGAGACAAAAACCCGGGCCTAGGAGGGAGCCTCCCAGGTCATCAGATCTACTGGTGATGGTAGCCAGCCGACTACTGGCCACACTAGAAAAGGAACAGAGTTGATGACCTATCTCAACTCCAAGAGATCCGCCAATACTATTCGAGCTGATCCCAACTTGAAGAAAATCTGAAACCGCATGTTTAAAGATGACGAGCACGCTATTGATCTGGATAAATCTCCTTTCATAGCGGAGATCTTGAACCTACCAATGTCGACGAAGTTCAAGATGCCTCCCCTTGACTCTTACGATCGGAGCGTTGATCTAATGGATCATTTCGATCATTTCCGCACCCATTAGAGTCTACAAGGGTTGGAGGACACCACAATGTGCCATTGCTTGTCGCTCACCTTGAAAGGGGATACTCGTATATGGTTCCACCACCTTCCCTCAATCACGATCAGAAACTTTAGGGAGTTGACTGACCTCTTTTTGGCCTAATATGCCTCCAGTTGTTGAGAAGAGAAGTAACTTAACACCTCTCCCACATCATGCAGACGTAGGTAGAGAATCCACAAAAAATTCTGGATTGCTTCGTGGCAGAGGCAAGGCGGATCCCTAGGCTCACGGAGAAGACGAAGTTGGGCAATTTCATCTCCGCGATAACATACGGAGTCTTCTTCAAGCGTCTGGCACACAAGAACCAGAAGACCTTTTGGGAGGCAAAATTTATCACCCGAACCTACGCGACAGTAGAGGAGGCCAAGGATACTAACAATCCCGAGCAGACCAAACAATCTCGCTCATTCCCAGGAGAGGAAAGAGGAAGTTCAACTGCGATGATCACTCCCGCAGGAAGCACCACAGGACCGGACCGCCAGAGCGCAAGGATTACAGGCCGATTAGCTTGACGCCCTTGACAGATACATGTTCAAACATCCTCATGCAAATTCGTAGGGAGAAGTTCCTTTAGTGGCCAAAACCACTTAAGAAGGTAGAGGGAGAAAATCTGGTTAAATATTACAATTTTCATCGATTTCTCGAACATTCCACAGAGGACTATAAGACTCTCCAACGGGAGATAGAGGAGCTGATCCGAAGAAGCCACTTCACCAGGGTTGTCAAGAACTTTGACCAGAGCTCTGGCACTACAGGCGGAGAAGAAACAGAGCCTTTCCCTCCACGAAACCAAGTTGCAGCAGGAGTAGTCAATATAATCACTACTCGGCCAGCCAAGAAACCAACGAACAACAAGGAACAGTAGATCGGGAGAAAGAAGTAGCGTACCGCGGATAATGTCATTAGTTTTAGTGACAATGACTTATCATATGTAATTTTTTCCTATGCAATCCCCTTGTTGTATCCGCATTTATTTCGAACAGTAGCGTCAACTACCAATTAAAACGAGTGTTCATTGATAATGGAAGTTTCCGTGACTTACTCTACATTGATACATTTTTTAAACTTGGTCTAAAAAAGAGTCAATTAAAGCCCATCGAAGGCCAGCTATATAGCCTTGACAATGAGCCGGTGTCGATCCAATGGACGATCCAATTGGAGGTCACCATTGGCACGTACCTAAAAATAGTAAGTCGTACACTCATCTTCTTATAGTCGACCTACCCTCCGTATACAGCACTATACTAGGCAGCCCATGCCTAATAGCATTCAGAGCCGTCACTTCGATACCGCACTTTAAAATAAAATTCCCAACGCCATACGGTGTGGGTAAAGTACTGGGTGACCAAGTCATCGGACGAACAAGTTACATGTCCTAAATTGCTTCTAACTGCAGCACCAGGTTGGCAGGAGAACACGACCATCGAGATGAAATAACCCTACAACATGCGCAGTCTGGTGAGGCAATCAATCTAGTCTCACTGAACCCGAAGTATCCTGAAAGGTGTGTACAGATCGGCGGCTCACTCACTGGCACACTGCACTACGAGCTGATCACGTTCTTGTGACAGAACGTTGACATCTTCGCGTGGACTCCTGCTGACCTGCCTGAAATTTTGGTCGAAGTAATGGTCCACAAATTGGACCTTGATTCCCACCGCAAGCCCGTCAGGCAGAAGCAAATAAATCACTCAGTGAAAAAGTTAGTCGTCATCCGGGAAAAAGTAAGGACGTTGCTGGACATTGGCTTCATCAGGGAAGTTTGGTACCCAAAAAGACTCTCTAACATCGTCCTAGTAAAGAAAAGTAATGAAAAATAACGAATATGCATCGATTTTATCGATATTAACAAAACCTACCCGAAAGACAGCTTTTCTTTGCTCAGAATCGACTTATTGGTAGAATACTTGTCCAAACATGAGCTGTTGAGTTTCATATCCGCTAATTCGTTTTACAACCAGATTCGGATGAGCCCTAAAGATGAGCAGCACACCTCGTTCACGACGGATCATAGCACTTATTGTTATAAAGTAATACCCTTTGGTCTGAAGAACGTGAGAGCTACTTACCAGCAGGTCGTAAATAAAATGTTAGAGAAGTAGATCGACTACAATATGGAGGTGTACGTTGACAATATGCTCGTCAAGAACAGGACCACCAGCGACTATATTCACGATCTGGCAGAATCATTTGAAGTGCTCCACGCACATTAAATAAGGTTTAATCCAGCCAATTGTGTCTTCGGAGTGACCTCAGGAAAGTTTCTGAGTTTCATCGTCTCTCAACGAGAGATCGATGCAAATCGAGAGAAGATCAAGGCCCTTGCGGAAATGGTTTCACCGCGGAGCGTCAAGGATGTCTAGCAGCTGGCCAGACCACTACCAACCCTGTCCCGCTTCTTAGTAAAGTCTGGTAACAAGTACCAGCCGTTCTTTAAGGCTCGGAGGGGGACAAAATCGAACGGCTTCCAATGGATAGAGGAGTTCTAAGCAGCCTTCAATGAGTTGAAGTAATATCTGGCTAGCCCACCATTGCTAACGTCACCCAAGGCCGAAGAGGAGCTGTACCTTTACCTAACGGTGTCAGAGGTGGCCCTCAGCTCCGTCCTCGTACGCCAAGATCCTGACACTTGGTAATTGGTCTACTACTTGAGCAAGGCATTGACTGGCCCAGAGACGCGTTATCTACACGCGGAGAAGTTAGCTTAAGCGTTGGTTTTCTCCGCCCGAAAACTGACACCCTACTTTCAGGCGCACCGCGTAATTGTTCTCACTAACCAGCCTCTGAAGAGCGTTCTCTAGAAACATGATATTTCTGGGCGGTTGGCAAAGTGGGCTATCGAATTGGGAGAGTTTGATATTGAATTTCGGCCCAAACCGGCCATTAAAGGGTAAGCTCTGGCCGACTTTATCGTCGAGACTATGACCCCAACTCTCGTAGAACAGCCCCCTGAGGATAAAGAACAGCATGAGGGAGTGCCGGAATAGGTCCTCCAAGTAGACGGATTGTCTACGGACTCTGCCAGCGGTGCCGAGGTGGTCCTCGAGACCCCTAATAGGTTTGAGATGAAGTACTCCCTTAGACTCGGCTTCCCGACTACCAACAATATTGCTAAATATGAAACCCTGTTAGCCGAGTTAAAAATAGCCAAAGAGTGCTCTGCCAAATAACTGATTGTTTACAGCGACTCTGAGCTAGTCGTCAACTAATTTAACGGGAGCTTCGAGGCGAGCAATCCACACTTGGCCAAATACTTGACCAAAGTAAGGGAGGCCACCCGAAGTTTTGACAGGCTGGCCCTGTCCATGTTCCCAGAATTGAGAACTAGAAAGTCGACTACTTAGCCAAAGCAACAGCAACCGAAAACTCAGAACAATACTCGAGGAATATGCGGGCAGTCCTGAACGCTCCCAGAATAGAGAAACAGGAAGCGATGCAGATCTCCAGGATGAAAAATTGGATGACACCCTACCAAAGATATCTGGCAGATGGAGCAATGCTAGAAGATGTGGACGAGGCCAAGCGGATCAAGAAGATGGCTGGCTGGTACAATATAGTCGATGGACGGCTGTACCGCTGCGGTTACTCGACTCCATACCTCCGATGCCTAACTCGTGAGTAGGTTGACTATGCCTTGGGCGAAGTCCACCTTGGAATTTAAGAATCGCACGTTGGCAGTAAGAACTTGGCGTTTAAGATCATGTGACAGGGTTACTATTGGCCGTCAATGAAGAATGATGCCCTCGAGTTCGTAAAGAAGTATGAGAGCTGTCGGCTTCATGGCAACCTTCCCCACCAGCCATCCGCCGAGTTGAAGTCCCTCGAGACTCCTTCGCCCTTCGCACAGTGGGAGTTTGACATTCTTGACCTATTTTCCATTACAACGGGGCAAAGAAAGTTTATCATTGTTGGCATTGACTACTTCACCAAGTGGTTCGAGGACATCCCATTGGCTAAGATCACAGAGTACAACGCTCTTAAATTTGTTCGCCAAAGCATCATCAGTAGGTTTGGCGTTCCAGAGCTCATAGTGATTGACAACGGAACTCAATTTTAAAAAAAATGCTTCACCAATTATTGCGCCAATCTGGGCATTAGGATGGTCCACATTTCGGTGGGGTACCCTTAAGCGAATGGATAGTTGGAGGTCACAAACCGTACGCTACTTCACAGTCTTAAGACCGAGCTGGAGGACGCAAGGGCTCTAGGGTGGACGAGCTTCCCTTCGTCCTTTGCTCTTACCGGATGACTCCAAATGAACCAACTCGCGAGACACCCTTCAATCTCTACTACGGGATTGAAGGGGTAATCCCGGTTGAGATCGGGCTTCCAAGTTTTAGGATAGAATCCTTCGACCCGTAAGGTAACTCTTAAAAAATGGGACCACCTAGACTTGTTAGAAGAAACCTGCGACGCCGCCAGAATGCGGACTGCAGCCTACCAACAGCGAATCGCTCGATATTACAACAATAAGGTAAAACCGCGATAGTTCGACTTTGGAATCTTGGTCTTGCGAAGCATAGAGGCTACAGACAAAATCGCCAACCAAAATAAACCCTCCCCAAATTGGGAAGGGCTTTCCTAATCTCCATCGTCCTGTGAAACGGAGCATATAAGCTCTGGAACTATGACGAAAAATTTGTTCCGCGGATGTGGAACGCGATCCACCTCAGGCGCTACTTCAAATAAGGGCCCAGGTAGTTAGGTCGCATGGTTGTATGTAAGTGCTTGTACTCAACTGTCAATTAATAAAATAAGTATTCTCCTTTATATGTTGTGTTTGGTTTCTCTCTTTTTTGTATGTATTGCGTGTTTGTATATTTTTCTTATTACAAAGCTAGGCGATCTAGACTACCCCTAAGTTGGGCGGATTTTCACTCGCTTTTTACTAAATCATGGTCATCCAGGCGACCAATGAGCGGTCGTATTTAAACTCTGGTCATCCAAACGGCCCATGAGTGGCTTTATTTGAACCTCGATCATTTGAACGGCCCGTAACTGGTCGAATTTAAACCCTGATCATTCAGGCGACTCATAAGTGGTCGTATCTAAACTTTGGTCATCCAAGTGGTCCATTTGTGATCAAAATCTTAAGGGGTTTGTACAACACACGCAATAACCTCATTCACAATAAGATTGCATGATCAGTCAACGATAGTTGACAGGAGTAAAAGACTCCTCCAACGCTAGCCGCCCAAGTCTACACTGGGGCAACGCCACCAAGCTTTACTCATGCGCAAGTACCAGGCAATCTTAGCAAGACATCAACGTCAACCTTGAGGTCTCCCCAGGAATCAAGTCCTTCAAGAAGCGTCTTAAATAAGGCGGGCGGCCAACTTATGTGCGGTACACCAAGTTAGCTAGCCAGAATAACAATAAACAATTTAAAAACAGCGATAAAAGCAAAGACGCGTAATGACCATAAAAGCACTAATTTTATTACGTGTGGTGACATACATTTACATCAATAAAAAAACTAAGATAGTAAAAAGCTAAGGAGGTGGTGGTAGTCCTTGATCGCTCCATGGCTCCCCACGAGGCTCTCGCGACATTGGACAAACTGGTTTGATAGGTCAATAAATTTCACTAAAAAATCAAGATCAACCACCACACAATACACCGACTGATGTTGATCCCCTCCCATAATCAAGCCAACATCATGTCTGAGACCTCGTGAGGATAAATACGAAGGCTCAACTCATTCTCCAAAGTGGTCATCTGCCCCGCGAGCTGGTCGATACGCCTCATGACCCGTTCATTCTCCTCCTTCAGACGATTATTCTCCTCTACTAGGCTGGCCACCACAGCATCCTTCATGTTAGTGTTCTCCTCTCGTAGCCTAGCATTCTCCGCCTCCAGACCTGCTAGCACAAACTCAAAGGTGGCCGCATCCTCTTGATGCTCCACCTTTAGGGCTGCCAACTCCGCATTGAGCGAGGCGATCTCCATATCCCTATGGAGATCACCTCATCTCTCTGTTCAAGCTCCTTAATGACTGCGCCTGAGACCTTATCAGTCTACGAAAAAGATAAAGGTCAGTGATGGCAAAATTAAAGGTAACGCAAGTAATAAAAGAATACCTGCCAAATCCTTCGCACCGGCTTCTCTGGCCTGACGTGTAGCCTTAGCTCTAGCACCGGTGGACTAGGAGTGGGCCCCTCCTGAACAACTCCGGTAGTAACCTCCGTTGCAAGCTCCTCCGGTAGCCCCACAGAAAGATCCTCCGTTCCTGACAGCTCCCTGGCAAAGGGCTCCTCCTACACCTCCGCAGTCTCCCCAACAGCTTGAACAGGCTTTCCGGCGGATGGTGCCCCTTGAGCCTCTTGGAGCTCCCCAGTAGCAGGTTCCTCCAATGGTGCAACAAGAAATACAATAGGAGGCACAGCAGGCACCTCCTTGGGTTCCTCGAATGACGTCCCTCCGACAGATCAATGGCCCGCTCCACTATGGGCATCGTAGGGAACTCCACTGGCCCCAATCACTCTGGCTACGACAAGGCCAAAATGATGTAGTTGGCGGAGGAAGGAAGCCTGGCCCTATAGGCCTCATCGGTAGGCTTAACACCACCCAAACCAGAGCTATCACCAACTCCCGAAAGCTGGCTAGCCAGCGTACTCCCTGCCTCAAGGGAGGAGGATGAAGAGAGCATCACCGTTCTCTTCACTCTTGAACCCTCAGGAGACCCCCACTAGATGGCTCTCTAATCACAAGTGACCCTACCTTCCTGTTTTTGGGTGGCTCCCTCACCTTCTGCTCTGGAGAAGGAGGCTCCCACTTAGCCTTCTTGACCTCAGCACGAGAGACTAAGTAGTCTCTCCAGAACTCCACAATGTGGCTCTCAACCAATTTGATCAGCCACTCTAGAGATATCGTCTCCTCCTCAGAGGGTGCCCCAGTATGGATTTCGGGCACCTTACCCCACGCTCTGGCCAATGGCTAGGGCGAACGTCAGCATTCAAGGATTCGTATATCACGGTGTTTACCTGGAGACCGTTGCATGGGGCCAGAAAAATCCACTCCGCTCCCTGGTTGAACTTGAACAGCCCTCTGACCATCGCCACCGTCAACTGCCTTGAATGCTGATGAAAGAATATACAGGAGCATAGATATCGCATCGTGTTCGCATGGAACTATGCAATTGGGACTTTAATTGCCCGAAAAATCACCAGCAATTCATCGGGGATTGAAAAACGCAGACCACTCCTCAAATGGGCATCGCAGATGGCCAAGTAGCCCTCAGGCGGTAGGAACACCCTATCATCCTTCCCAGGAACTCGAAAGTCCACCTTCTTAGGAATGTTGTACTCCACATACAACTCCTTCACGTCACCTTCTTTAAGGATCGAAGCAATATCCATAACAGAGGAAGTCATGGATGTAGAAACAGAAGAGACAATATGACACTTAGGGTTTTTTCAGGGAAATGAAGATGAAGGAAAGCGTGAAAAATTTTTAAAAAAATGGATGAACAACTTAAAGGCCAGTGTGAACACAGAGCCCACTAACCGTCTCGTAAACGTGCACCATCATTGCTGCCACATGTCATTTCCTGAAAGGACACTGTCGAATTAGATACTCTGATGTATTAATTACCGAGATCTTGAATTTATCGCGTGCAGATATGTGGCCGCATTTTTGTCTAATAAGCCGACTAATGATGGCACATCATTTCAACTCCCATAAGTCCTCCGGATGTTGACCTAAATGGTCAATAAATTTGGTCAATATTTCCTTCACCAAGTTCTCCGAATTTTGGACTAGACGGTCAACAAATAGGGTCAACACTTCCTTCAATAAGTTTTCTGAATTTTGGCCTAAACGGTCAACGAATTTGATCAATGTACCCTTCCACAGTTCTTCAGAGTTTGACCAAACGGTTAACAAATCTGATCAACGTGAAAATAGAGGAGAGCCCATTTATAGAGGAGAGCAAGGGCCCATTGGAGGCATTTATAGAGGAGTCAGGAGAGAAGCAGGGAAAATAGTGAGTTTGCCAAAAGATAGAGGAAGAGAGAGAGAGAGATTGAAGAAGATAAAAACAGAGAAACGATGCGAAGTAGGGGAAGAAGCGCAGAAGAGAAAAAATAGAGGGAGAACAAAGCAGCGCTAGGCAAAGGAAAGGAGACAGAAAAAAACAGAGGGGGATAGTTTGGTGAATATTTGAGGCATTAGTTTTTGTTCCACAAATTTAATATCTTATTGTACAGGTTCTACTCAGATCTATCTTTTATTCCCGTAAATCTCAACTTAATATAAAATTTATTTTTAGATTAATTCAACTCTATCTGTTTCGTATTGTTCACCTTTTATTCTCATCGATTGATTTAATTTCGGGTTCATATCGGAGCCTTATAATTTTACGTTACATTGTATTATGAAAATCAAAACATCACAACTAACCATTGAAATCATCTACATCTAACAATTTTATAGTTCTATAATTCAATTTTCTATATTTTATTTTATGTCTTTTAACTTCTGAGCGTTGGATGATTGAGCCACCGCTACTTTCATAATTTTATACTTCTATTATTTAGTTGGATGAGAGGCCAAACTGGGCTGCCAACGGACTCCCCATGGGACAGTCAACATTTCTATTGATCGGAAGTATTACAGTAAGCCGGCCCAGGAGAGCAAGCCTCACGTGGGCCCGGCCCAATTGGGCTCATACCTCCGTACATGACCGACAACGGTTTTCTTTCCTGATTTCGCGCATTTTCAGAAAATAATCTGCACTGTAATGGGTACCGGCAAATTCAGCGCACGTCCCATGAGGAAAGTACTAGATTCTCTCTTTCTGCCCACTACAAACCTTAACGGTAACAAGATGTAGAAGGAAGACGAGTAATCCTGAGAGCCGTTGTCTGCCAGGAAAGAAAGCAATCTCAACAGATTACAGAAATCAAACCTTTCGGCTCAAGAATTCTGGCAGAGTGTAGGAATCACACCTTCTTGTCTAAGGAAAGTCATCCAATATTTCATCTATAAAAGCCCATAGAGTCTTCACTCTATGGCATGCTTATTTCTAAGACTACAAGCGCTTACTGTTAAAATCACACGCTCATTACTCAAACTTTAGAGGCACACTTCTCTTCTAAAGCACTCATAGTGCTCTGACAATTCTTCAAACTCTCATGCTTACAGAACTCACACTCACCATCTTTCTCGCTACGTTCCCTGCGAACACAGTGCTGAGAAATCGTGCTCCTCATGAGCCCCAGAAACGCCTCTTACATCGAGAACCAAACCCTCACCTCAAATACTCTTCATATTCTTTCTTCTCTCATTTCTATTTATCTTCTTAAAAGTCAAAAGCTAATTACTGACTTGAATGTTTGAATATTTTCGGTAGGATAATATCCCACCGGCACCTAACCTCTTATTTGTTGTAGCAGTGTGTAAAGTCCAGACTTGGTGAACGCAGTCGAATCCATACGATCAAGTCGACCCGAATCTATTCGAAACTTGAATCTAGAGATGCATCATTAGCGTCGTCTGTAGGAAGCACTTACAAAAAGCCTATCACATTTTCCCATAAACCTTTTTCAATTTTACCATCCAAGTTAACCAGAATGGTGAACTCAAGAGTGCAAGCTAGCGAGCCCGCTAGAGATCTGAGCTCTCCCGATCAGGAGCACGCTGCTGGTGCCATGGTCAACGAGGTGCCCGCACCCTTCTTTCAACATCTGGTGGAGCATATGTAGGACACCAATAAGATACTCCAGATACTCTGCTCCCGCCAGGAGCACTCTCAGCAAGGGCTTCGCCCACTATAGTCCCTACACCGGCCTCCAATAGGGGAGGCCAGAGGAAGAAAAAAACAGCCAGAAAATCCAGAAGGTTGGTTAACATCCAAACACCTGAGTCCTCACATGCTCAAAGATGGCTAAAGCTTGAAAAGCGCTCAAGCAACATGACTCCAGAGGAAAGTCTAGAACGGAGGAACCCCCGATACTCTCCAGTGGAGACCAAAATTCGGGCCTAGGAGGGAGCCTCCCGGGTCATCAAATCTACTAGTGACGGTAGGCAGCCGACTACTAGCCACAGTAGAGAAGGAACGGAGTTGAGGACCTATCTCAACTCCAAGAGATCCGCCAATACTGCTCAGGCTGATCCCAAATCGAAGAAAATCTAGAACCGCGTGTTTAAGGATGACAAGCACGCTATCGATCTGGATAAATCTCCTTTCACAATGGAGATCTTGAACCTACCAATGCTGGCGAAGTTCCAGATGCCTCCCCTTGATACTTACGATCGGAGCGTTGATCCAATTAATCACCTCGATCATTTTCGCACCCATCTGAGTCTACAAAGGTTGGATGACACCGCAATGTGTCGTTGCTTGTCGCTCACCTTGAAAGGGGATACTCGTATATGGTTCCATCGCCTCCCCTCAAGCATGATCAGAAACTTTAGGGAGTTGACTGACCTCTTCTTGGCCTAATATGCCTCCAGTCGTTGAGAAGAGAAGTAATCTTGACACCTCTCCCACATCACGCAGACGTAGGGAAAGAATCCATAAAAATTTCTAGATCGCTTTGTGGCGGAGGCCAAGCGGATCCTCAGGCTCACGGAGGAGATGAAATTTGGAAGTTTCATCTCTGCGGTAACATACGAAGTCTTCTTCAAGCACCTGGCACACAAGAACTTGCAGACCTTTTGAGAGAAAAAATCTATCACCCGAGCCTACGCAACAGTAGAGGAAGCCAACGCGGCTAAGCATCCCAAGCAGACCAAACAATCTCGCTCATTCCCAAGAGAGGGAAAGAGGAAGTTTAACGGCGATTATCACTCCGGCAGGAAGCACCACAAGACCGGACAGCCAGAGCGTAAAGACTATGGGTCGATCAGCCTGACGCTCTTGACAGATACACGTTCAAATATCCTTATACAGATCCGTAGGGAGAAATTCCTTAAGTGGCCAAAGCCACTTAAGAAAGCAGAGGGAGAAAATCCGGTTAAATATTGCAATTTCTATCGATTTCTCAAACACTCCATAGAGGACCATAAGACTCTCCAGCTGGAGATAGAGGAGCTGATCCGAAGAGACCATCTCACTAGGGTTGTCAAGAACTCTGACCAGAGCTCTGACACTACAGGCAGAGAAGAACCAGAGCCTTCCCCACCATGGAACCAAGTTGCAGCAAGAGTAGTCAATATAATCACTACTCGGTCAGCCAAGAAACCGGCGAACAACAAGGAACAGTAGTTCGGGAGAAAGAAGTAGCGCACCGCGGACAATGTCAATAGTTTTAGTGACAATGACTTATCACATGTAATTTTTCCCCATGTAGATCCCCTTATTGTATCCGCATTTATTTCGAACGGTAGAGTCAACTACCAATTGAAACGACTGTTCATTAATAATGAAAGTTTCCGTGACTTACTCTACATTGATACATTTTTTAAACTTGATTTAAAAAAGAGTCAATTAAAGCCCATCGAAGGCACGCTATATGGCCTTGACAATGAGTCGGTGCCCATCCAAGGGACGATCCAGTTGGAGGTCACCCTCGGCACGTACCTAAAAATGGCAAGTCGTACACTCACCTTCTTGATAGTCGACCTGCCCTCCGTATACAATGTTATACTAGGTAGCCCATGCCTAACAGCTTCAGAGCCGTCACTTCAATACTGCACTTTAAAATAAAATTTTCAACTCCATACAGTGTGGGAAAGTGCTGGGTGACCAAGTTACCGGGCAAACATGTTACATGTCCCAAATTGCTCCTAGCTGTAGCACTAGGTCAGCAGGGGAACACAACCATCGAGAACAAACAACCCTACAACATGCGCAGTCTGGTGAGGTAATCGATCTAGTCCCACTGAACCCGGAGTATCCTGAAAGGTGTGTACAGATCGGCGGCTCACTCACTGGCACACTGCACGACGAGCTAATCACGTTCTTGCGACAGAACGCTAACATCTTCGAGTGGACTCCCGCTGACATGCCTGAGATTTCGGTCGAAGTAATGGTCCACAAGTTGCACCTTGATCCCCACCGCAAGCCCGTCAGACAGAAGCAAAGAAATCACTTAGTGAAAAAGTTGGTTGCCATCCGGGATAAAGTAAGGAAGCTGCTGGACGTCGGCTTCATCAGGGAAGTCTGGTACTCAAACTGACTCTCTAACATTGTCCTGGTAAAGAAAAATAACGAAAAATGACGAATGTGCATCGATTTTACCAACGTTAATAAAGCCCACCCGAAGGACAGCTTTCCTTTGCTCAGAATCGACCTATTGGTAGACTCTACGTCCAAACATAAGCTGTTGAGTTTCATAGCCGCCTATTCGATTTACAACCAAATCCGGATGAGCCCTAAAGACGAGCAGCACACCTCATTCACGACGGATCATAGCACTTATTGTTATAAGGTAATACCCTTTGGTCTGAAGAACGCGGGAGCAACTTACCAGCGGCTCGTAAATAAAATGTTAGAGAAGTAGATCGATCGCAATATAGAGGTGTACATTGACAACATGCTCGTCAAGAATAGGACCACCAGTGACCATATTCGCGATCCAGCATAATCATTTGAAGTGCTTCGCGCAAATGAAATGAGATTTAATCTGGCCAAGTGTGTCTTCAGAGTGTCCTCAGGAAAGTTTCTGAGTTTCATCGTCTCTCAACGAGAGATCGATGCAAACCCAGAGAAAATCAAGGCCCTCGCGAACATAGTTCCACCGTGGAGCGTCAATGATGTCTAGCGGCTAACCAGACCACTAGCAGCCCTGTCTCGCTTCTTAGTAAAGTCTGATGACAAGTACCAACCGTTCTTTAAGGCTCTGAGGGGGACGAAATCGAATGGCTTCCAATAAATGACGGAGTGCCGGGCATCTTTCACTGAGTTAAAGCAGTATCTGGCTAGCCCACCATTGCTAACGTCACCCAAGGCCGAAGAGGAGCTGTACATTTACCTGACAATGTCAGAGTTAGCCCTCAGCTCTGTCCTTGTACGCAAAGACCCTGACACTCGGTGGTTGATCTACTACTTGAGCAAGTCGTTGACCGGCCTAGAGACGCGTTACCTACGCGTGGAAAAGTTAGCTTCAGTGTTGGTTTTCTTTGCCCGAAAACTGACGCCCTACTTTCAGGCCCACCGCGTAATTGTTTTCACTGACCAGCCTCTGAAAAACATTCTCTAGAAACCTAATATTTTTGGGAGGCTTGCAAAGTGGGCTATTGAATTGGGAGAGTTTGATATCAAATTTTGGCCCAGACCGGCCATTAAAGGGTAGGCTCTGGCCGACTTTATTGTCGAGACCACGACCCCAACTCTCATAGAACAGCCCCATGAGGATAAAGAACAGCATGAGGGAGTGCCGGAATAGGTCCTCCAAGTAGACGAATCGTCTATGGACTCAGCCAGCGGTGCCGGGGTGGTCCTCGAGACCCCTAACGAGTTTGAGATGTAATACTCCCTTAGACTCAGCTTCCCGGCCACTAACAATGTTGCTGAATATGAAACCCTATTAGCCAGGTTAAAACTAGACAAAGAGTATTTCGCCGAACAACTGACTGGTTGCAGCGACTCAGAGCTAGTCGACAACCAATTTAATGGGAGTTTCGAGGCAAGCAACCCACACTTAGCCAAATACTTGACCAAAGTAAGGGAGGCCGCCCGAAGTTTTGACAGGCTGGCCCTGGTTCACATTCCCAGAACTGAGAACTAGAAGGTCGACCAATTAGCCAAAACGACAGCAGCCGAAACTCAGAACAGTACTCGAGAGATATGCGGGCAGTCCTGAACGCTCCCAACGTAAAGAAACATGAAGCGATGCAGATCTCTAGGATGAAAAATTAGATGACGCCCTACCAAAGATATCTGGCGAACGGAGCACTACCAGAAGACGTGGACGAGGCCAAGCGGATCAAGAAAACGGCCGGCTGGTACAATGTAGTCGATGGACGGCTGTATCATCGTAGTTACTCAACCCCATACGTCCGATGCCTAACCCCTGAGTAGGCCGACTACACCTTGGGCGAAGTCCACCTTAGAATTTTAGAATCGCATATCGGCGGCAAGAACTTGGCTTCAAGATCATACGACGGGGTTACTATTGGCTGTCAATGAAGAAGAATGCCCTCGAGTTCGTAAAGAAGTGTGAGAGCTGTCAACTTCACGGCAACCTTCACCACCAGCCGTCCGTCGAGTTGAAGTCCCTCCAGGCTCCTTCACCCTTCTCACAATGAGAGTTTGACATTCTCAATCCATTTTTCATTACAACGAGGCAAAGAAAGTTTATCATTGCAGGCTTTGACTACTTCACCAAGTGGTTCGAGGACATCCCACTGGCTAAGATCACAAAGTATAACGCCCTTAAATTCGTTCACCAGAGCATCATCAGCAGGTTTGGCATTCCAAAGGTCATAGTGATTGACAACGGAGTCCAATTTTTTAAAAAATACTGCACCAAGTATTGCGCCAATCTCGGCATTAGGTTGGTCCACATTTCGGTGTGGTACCCTTAAGCAAATGGACAGGTAGAGGTCACGAACCGCATACTATTCCACAATCTTAAGACCAGACAGGAGGACGCAGGGGCTCCAGAGTGGACGAGCTTCCCTTCATCCTCCGGTCTTACCGGATGACTCTAAAGGAGCCAACTCGCGAGACACCCTTCAATCTCTAATACGGGATTGAAGCGGTAATCCCGGTTGAGATTGGGCTTCCAGGTTTTAGGGTAAAATCCTTCGACCCGTAAGGTAACTCTCAAACAATCCGAGAACACCTAGACTTGTTAGAAAAAGCTCACGATGCCGCCAGGATATGGACTGCAGCCTACCAACAGCGAATCGCCCGCTATTACAACACTAAGGTCAAACCACGATAGTTCGACTTTGGAGACTTGGTCTTGCGAAGCATCGAGGTTACAGGTAAGATCGCCAACCGAAATAAGCCTTCCCCAAACTGGGAAGGGCCTTTCCTAATATTCGTCATCTTGTGAAACAGAGCATATAAGCTCCGGAACTAAGACGAAAAGTTTGTTCTGCGGATATAAAACGCAATCCACCTCAAACGTTACTTCCAATAAGGGCCTAGGTAGGTAGGTCGCATGGTTGTATGTAAGTACTTGTACTCAACTGTCAATTAATAAAATAAGTATTCTCCTTTATTTGTTGTGTTTGGTTTCTCTCTTTTTTGTATGTATTGTGTGATTGTATATTTTTCTTATTATAAGGCTAGGCGATTTAGACTACCCCTAAGTCGGGCGGATTTTCACTTGCTCTCTACTAAATCATGGTCATCCAGGTGACCCATGAGCGGTCGTATTTAAACCCTGGTCATCCAAGGGGCCCATGAGTGACCTTATTTAAACCTCAGTCATCTGAGCGGCTTGTAACTGGTCGAATTTAAACCCTGGTCATCCAGGCAGCCCATAAGTAGTCGTATCTAAACTTTGGTCATCTAAGTGGCCCATTCGCGATCAAAATCCTAGGGGGCTTGATGAGCACACGCAACAACCTCATTCACAATGAGATAGTATGATCAGTCAACGATGATTGACAGGAGTAAAGGACTCCTTCAATGCTGGCCGCCCAAGTCTACATTGGGGCAACGCCACCAAGCCTTACTCATGTGCAAGTATCAGGCAATCTCAACAAGACATCAACGTCAACCTTGAGGTCTCCCCAAGGATCAAGTCCTTCGGGAAGTGTCTTAAATAAGGCGGGAGGCCAACTTGCGTGCGGTACACCAAGTTGGCTGGCCAGAACAACAATAAACAATCTAAAAACAGCGATAAAAGCAAAGACGCGCAATGACCATAAAAGCACTAATTTTATTACTTGTGGTGATATACATTTACATCAATAAAAAAAATAAGACAGTAAAAAGCTAAGGAGGTGGTGGTGGTCCTTGACCGCTCCGTGGCTCCCCCACGAGGCTCTCGCGACACTGGATAGACCAGTTTGATAAGTCAATAAATTCCACTAAAAATTCAAGATCAACCAACCGCACAATACGCCGACTGATATTGATCCCCTCCCATAATCAAGCCAGCATCATGTCTAAGACCTCGTAAGGACAAATGCGAAGGCTCAACTCATTCTCCAAAGCGGTCATCTGCCCCGCGAGCTGGTCAATGCGCCTTATGACCCGTTCATTCTCCTCCTTCAAACGGTTATTCTCCTCCACTAGGCCGGCCACCACAGCATCCTTCAAGTCAGTGTTCTCCTCCCGTAGCCTGGCATTCTCCGCCTCCAGGCCTGCCAGCACAGACTCCAAGGTGGTCGTATCCTCTTGATGCTCCACCTTCAGGGCTGCTAACTTCGCATTGAGTCAGGCGATCTCCATATCCCTATCGGAGATCACCTTATCTCTCTGTCCAAGCCCCTTAATGACTGTGCCTGAGACCTTATTAGTCTGCGAAAAAGATAAAGGTCAGTGATGACAAAATTAAAGACAAGGCAAGTTGTAAAAGTATACCTGCCAAATCCTTCGCACCGGCCTCTCTGGCCTAACGTGCAGCCTTAGCTCTAGCACCGGTGGACTAGGAGCAGACCCCTCCTGAACAGCTTTGGTAGTAACCTCACTACAAGCTCCTCCGGTAGCCCCACAGAAAGATCCTCCGTCCTTGACAGCTCCCTGGCAGAGGGCTCCTCCTGTATGTCCGCTGTCTCACCAACAGCTTGAATAGGCTCTCCGGCGGTTGGTGCTCCTTGAGCCTCTTGGAGCGCCCCAGTAGCAGGTTCCTCCAATGGTGCAACAATCAATACAATAGGAGGCACAGCAGGCACCTCCTTGGGTTCCCCAGATGGCGCCCCCTCCAACAAATCAACGGCCTGCTTCACTATGGGCACTGTAGGGAACTCCACAGGCCCCGATTGCTCCGACTGCGACAAGGCCAAAACGATGTAGCTAGCAGAGGAAGGAAGCCTGGCCCTATAGGCCTCATCGGTAGGCTCAACACCACCCAGACCAAAGCTATCACCAACTCCCGAAAGCTGGCCAGCCAGCACGCTCCTTGGCTCGGGGGAGGAGGATGAAGAGAACTTCACCATTCTCTTCACTCTTGAACCCTCAGGAAACCCCCACTAGATGGCTCTCTGATCACAAGTGACCCTACCTTCCTCTTTCTAGATGGTTCCCTCACCTTCTGCTCTGGAGAATGAGGCTCCCACTTGGCCTTCTTGGCTTCAGCGCGGGAGACCAAGTGGTCTCTCCAAAACTCCACAATGTGGCTCTCAACCAATTTGACCAGCCACTCTAGGGATGTCGTCTTCTCCTCAGAGGGCGCTCCAGTATGGATTTCGAGCACCTTACCCCACTCTCTAGCCAACGGCTAGGGCCAACGTCAGCATTCAAGGAGTTGTATATCACGGTATTTATCTGGAGACCGCTACATGGGGTCAGGGAGATCAACTTCGCTCCCTGGTTGAACTTGAACAACCCTCTGACCATCGCCACTGTCAGCCGCCTTGAATGCTGACGAAAGAATATACAGGAGCATAGATATCGCATCGTGTTCGCATGGAACTATGCGATTGGGACTTCAATTGCCCGAAAAATTGCCAGCAATTCATCGGGGACTGAAAAGTGCAGACCACTCCTCAAATGGGCATCGTAGATGTCATGTAGCCCTCAGGTGGCAGGAACACCCTATCATCCTTCCCAAGAACTCGAAAGTCCACCTTCTTAGGAATGTTGTACTCCACATACAACTCCTTCAAGTCACCTTCTTTAAGGATCAAAGCAATATCCATAACAGAGGAATTCATGGATGTAGAAACAGAAGAGGCAGTATGACCCTTAAGGTTTTTCCAGGGAAATGAAGATGAAGGAAAGCGTGAAAAATTTTTAAAAAAATGGACGAACAACTTAAAGGCCAGTGTGAACACAGAGCCCACTAACCGTCTCATAAACGTGCGCCATCATTGCTGCCACGTGTTGTTAACGTAAAGGGCGCCATTGAATTAGATCCTTTGACATATTAATTACCGAGATCTTGAATTTACCGCGTGCAGATATGTGGCCGCCTTTTCGTCTGATAGGCCGACTAATGATGGCACATCATTTCAAATCCCATAAGTCCTCCGGATTTTGACCTAGATGGTCAATAAATTCGGTCAATATTTCCTTCGCCAAGTTATCCGAATTTTGGACTAAACGGTCAACAAATGCGGTCAACACTTACTTCAATAAGTTTTCCGAATTTTGGCTTAGATGGTTAACGAATCTGATCAATGTACACTTCCACAGTTCCCCAGAGTTTGACCAGACGGTCAATGAATCCAATCAACGTATCCGATCAACGTTTCAGAAGCACACCAGGCTTTGCGCAAGATGGTCAATAACTTCGCCCCAATCCAGTAGACCTTAACAAACGACAGTCAGACAAGTCCCATCATGAATATATTGGAGGTCAAAATTTAGACCACCAATATAGATGGCTAATGATGGGTACGCCCATAGTGGGTTGGCCCAATAAGAGAAATAACCCAAATCCATGAAGGCCCATATGTGTTCCTGGACAATCAATGCCAGACGTTTGCTAGATGAGTGGCCAAACTGGGTCGCCAACGTGCTTCCCATGGGATGGTCAATATTTTTATTGACTGAAAGTACTATAATAGGTTGGCCCAAGAGAGCAAGCCTCACGTGGGTCAAGCCCAATTGGACCTACACCTCCGTAAATGACCAGCAACGGTTCTCTTTCCTAATTTTGTGCCTTTTCAGAAGACAATCTGTACTGTAACGGGTACCAACAGATTCAACGCACGTCCTATGAGGGAAGCGCCAGATTCTCTCTTTTTGTCCACTAAAAATCCTAACAGTAACAAGATGAGAAGGAAGGCGAGTAATCCTGAGAGCCGTTGTCCATCGGGAAAGGAAGTAATCCCAACAGATTGCAGAAATGAAACCTTCTTGCCCAAGGAAGGTCACCTGACAGAGTGCAGGAATCACGCCTTCCTGCCTAAGGAAGGTCGGCCAACATTTCATCTATAAAAGCCCATGGAGTCTTTACTCTAGGCCATGCTTATTTCTAAGACTACAAGAGCTCACTGTTGAAATCACACGCTCATTATTCAGATTTTAAAGGCGCACTTCTCTTCTAAAACTCTCATAGTGCTCTAACAGTTCTTCAAGTTCTCACGCTAACAAAACTCAGACACACATTCTCTTTCACTACGTTCCTTGCGAACACAGTGCTGAGAAACTACGCTCCTCACAAGCCCCAGAAACGCCTCTTATGTCGAGAACCAAACCCCCACCTCAAATACTATTCATCTTCTTTCTGCTTTCATTTCTATTTACCTTCTTAAAAGTCGAAGGCCGATTACTGACTTAAGTATTGGAGTACTTTCGATTGGACAACATCCTATTGGCGCCTGATCTCTTGTTTGTTGTAGTGTTGTGTAGGGTCCAAACTCAGTGAACGGAATCGGATCCAGACAATCAAATCAACCCAAATCTGTTCAAAATTTGGATCCAGAAACGCATCAATTTTTATATTTTATTTATTATCCTTTTTTTATTTTAAACCTT
>JAODPA010098085.1:0-21914 GCA_025585075.1 Nepenthes mirabilis
TATGTATATGGATATATATGCATGTTTATGTATGAATACATGCATATGCATGAGAACAAAGATGAAAAGGTGTTTGCAGTTTGTATATGTTGCATTTAGGAATATATATGGGTATGTGTTTGGAGTTATGAATGTATATTGTTTGCTAATTTTTACTGAGAGGGCTGGTTATTTAATTAGAATCTTGAAAAATCATTTGGGATGGAATTCAAATAAAAAATGGGTGTTGTTAGCCTTAGAAGTAGGTGTCGCGCCACAATAGTATGGAAGAATAGTTTAATAGTTGAATTAAGTAACATAAATTATATCTCAATTCCGTGATAAATTCCTTTATGTTAATCTTAATGGCATGTATACGGTCATTGTCAACACTGAACGACATTTCTATCATTTTATTTGCGAAGCCTATTTTGCGTTATGTTGGATTGCATGAGTATTTGGATTATTGGCTTTCTACGGTTAAAGTTAAGGAGAGCATATGAAAATATTAATGTCTTTAGTCGAATGGGAGGTTACGGTACCTTAGCGTGGTCTACACTTATTCGATCCTAATTTCTATATCATGGTAATAATGAGGTATATTATTTATTAAGGAGGGATACTTATAGCCCCATGACCATCGTAGGAGATGATATCAGGGATATCATTTGGCAATGGATATCACGGATGGTATCGACATGCTACGGATACAGCCTCTAGGAGGACTGTAGTGGCAGTTGGATATCATGGGTAATCTCATTGGACTTACACAACCGTTAGAGGCGTAAAAATCCGGCCTTTGTTGACAGTGACAGAAAATATCCAAGAATATTCATTGTGATATTCGTTATTGTTCATACCTCATGAGTCTGTGATTTGGTTGAATCTACGAGTTGAATACGGTAGAATCCATGTGTCAAATTTTGTGATATTTGGATTCAGAGGAATCCATGTTGTTTATTGATATTTGATGTTTAGGTCGTTTGCGCTAACATTCAGACCGGGGAGTCCCTGCATATCTCTTGACATCGGATTTTAGGGGATTTCCACTGGTTTATTAGTACTTTATTATCTTTGTGATGTGTTGGTCAAGTGTGACCTATGTTGTCTAAGTCGTATTTACGACATGTTGTGGTTTCTCGGATATAGTAGATAGTTAGAGTAATGTTGAGACCTTTATATTTTGATATACGAGATTGTTATTATTATTTAGTGCTTTTGATTATTATCACTTGTTGGGTTTTTGCTCACCCTTTCATTTTCTTGGCTCCAGATTGGATTGATTGTATAGTACGGACCGTGGGATCCTACTTTGGCTACAGAAATTTGAGATAGAGAAAATAGTAAAGATAAAGACTCGTGAGAAGAAGTTCTAGAAACTGTTCATCGATCAAGGTTTTATTATGTTATTGGGACTATATTCCCAGGATAATAATATTGTATATATATTTATTATCTCGAAAAAATTTATTATAAAAATTATAATTATGATGTTGAACTTGTGATGATGGTTGAAATTTTGAGTTTCATCGTGGTCAATCTAAACTGGGTCGAGTGACTTAGGTTTGGTCGTTACAATAAGAATAATAATTATTGGCCCAATATATCCGGGATTAAAGATATACCGTCCACCAGAGAATGTTAAAATTGAGGTACGTAGGTAGGCCTTAGATTATGTGGATCGAACACAATCATTTTCTGGATTTATCTGCTTTGTTAGCTGGTAAGGCCTACTGGCCTTGGTTCCCAAATAATGAATGAATTTTCTACATGTTTTAAAATTTAAAGGAATCAAAAATAAATAGTGGAAAGATAAATGTTCTCCAAAAAGTGCATTTGACCATGCTTTATATTTATGCATCTATATTATACTTCTATTCTCTTTCTTTGCTTTATTTTAAAGTACACTGCTTACTGTCTTTGATTATATTGTTTCTTACTGAGCATTCAACTCACTATTTACTGTTTTCTTACCTTCGGATGAGTGTGAGCTTATATCCGGTGAAACGAAGTAGAGATTAGCAGTTAGCTAGGCTGCGAACTTGGAAGATTATTTTGTAGACCTAGATTTTGTGGTTTTATACTTGTATGGAGGACATTTATATATATTGATGGTTATGCATTTGTTATATTGATGATGTATAAATTAGTTTAATTTTCGCTGTGCAATAATAGATGTATACGCTTCCGCAAGTTATGGTTTGATTTTAAGTACCTAGTGGCATCTTTTATGAGCCGACATTACATCCACGGATATAATATTGGTGCCACGAATGGATTGTGGCATTTGGATCCTATATAGTGTTTGTTATTGTGATATGTATACTATTGTATAGAAAATTATACAGGTTTTTATTTTGTCTGATGGACATTTTGCAGGCAGAACCTTACCGGTTTCCGGTTAGAATATAGTTCGTCACAAAATCCATGTAGAAATACAAAATATACACCAAATTTGAGTTTTGATTATTTAAAGATTAAGTTGAGAAAATGTTTACTCGTGACTAGATAACATTAGGCCAAATCAAATGCAGGTAAGGCCAGTATACTAGGTCATTTATATATTTTATCTTTCATAAGCAAGGTTGCTCACTATTTTTACCACCCATAATTTTGGATATAATTTGTTAAGTTGTCAGATATATTAGGATATTCGAATATATTATAACTTTTAGTAAATTATTCAAATGGAGGGTCACTACATTTAAACCTATCCTACTGACGAAAAAGGATTTCTAATAATAAATCACACAGTCAAGAGTTAGTCCAAATATCCAATAACAAATTTAAAGGTAGTAACCACAACCCTGACACATGTATGTGAAAATGTATAGCTTATATATGTTTCATATACATTTTCATATTTACATATTGCTATAAACATATATAGTGTCCAAAAATTATCCAATTTTTAGAAAATGATGAAACCCACAAATATCAATAGAAATAGAATAAAACTCTCGAACAACTGGTAAAAGTGACATGCATGTACAAGGAAAACGAACAGGCTAGTTAAAAGTGCACGCATAAGTATAAAACCTCCGAAATAGAACCAAAATATATCAGATGGAAAAACAAACAAAGAATAGGGTTAGAGAATACTTATCTCGATCATATATCAGATAGATTTATCAAAAAGATGCTCCGAGGCATGCGAACTGTGTACTTGTCTCTTCTCAGCCACTTGCACCCTTCTCTTTCTTCCCTTCCTCATCTCTGTTGCGTGCTAGGTTCCCCTTTGTCCCATGGCGATCCAATAGGCATGACGGTACATGCAAGCGACTTTCGGTGATGTTTTCGGCGACAGTCACGATGGTGGCAGTACATGCATGTGATAGATCGGATTATTTTTCTTAAATAACCTTCGTCAATAATAACATAATCGAATGCCCATAATTAATATTATAAAATTCTATAGAAAATTGGATAGAGTTTCGTTTATACATTGAACGTTTGCCAAAATACAAACACATGTTTAAAACCCTGCACAACAACCCATATGCACAACTACACAAAACTACAGGATCACATAACCACACGACTCCACAGGTGGCATCAGCATCATAACTCAGATATAACACCGGCTTAGAAATGATGCCAACTAAAAGAAAACCCAATCATGACCACAATAAATATCCTGCGGAAGCTTGACAACTATAATACAAAATAAAATCAACCATCCATCCATTCACATACACATACATGAAAAAATATATACTCAAGGATTTTAAAATAAATACAACTCCCTATTCCATACAAAATCAAACTAAGTCCTCAAGCTCTGCTCTTGAAGTCAGCTGCCTATCACGCTCCTACGGCTTACCCAGTCTCATCGAGCAACAGAGCATTCTTATCTGAAAAGAGAGATAGCAAGCGTGAGCTAAAAAGCCCAGCAAGTAAAATCATACGTCACTATCATACATGAAAAAATATATACTCAAGGATTTCAAAATAAATACAACTCCCTATTCCATACATAATCAAACTAAGTCCTCAAGCTCTGCTCTTGAAGTCAGCTGCCTATCACGCTCCTACGGCTTACCCAGTCTCGTCGAGCAACAGAGCATTCTTATTTGAAAAGAGAGATAGCAAGTGTGAGCTAAAAAGTCTAGCAAGTAAAATCATACGTCACTATCAAACGGTAAGGAAACAAAAAAAATGATATTGGAAAGAGGCAACATGCATTTATAAATACAATGGAGCATGAAGGGAAGAAGACAATTAGAGGTTCCAATTTGCCATTTATCATGATTTGGAACATTTAACTGCCATTTGAACATGCTTTAGTACATTTATTAATTTGCTTTAGTCTTTGAGCATGGATCTCACAATCGTAGTCCTTGAGAAATTCAATCCATCGCTGCTGCCTCATATTTAGCTCCTTCTACAGAACAAATACTTAAAACTCTTGTGGTCGGAATATGCTAGAAATTTCTCGCCATATAGATAGTGTCTCCAGATTTTCAAAGCAAAGACCACCGCAGCCAACTCTAAGTCATGGGTCGGATAGTTTTTCTCATGAGTCTTCAACTGTCGAGACCCATAAGCAACTACTCTTCCCCCTTGCATAAGAACACACCTGAGTCCCACTTTAGACGCATCGCAGTATACTTCAAACCCACCAGAATTATTAGGAAGAGTCAGAATCGGGGCAATTGTCAACCGATCCTTCAGCTCTTGAAAGCTTTTGTCACACTCCTTAGTCCAGGCGAAACTTGCTTCCTTCTTCGTCAGAAGAGTGAGGGGCAAGGCTATCCGAGAAAAATTCTTCACAAAATAACGATAATAGCTAGCCATCCCCAAAAAGGTTCGAACTTCTGACACGGTCATTGACCGACTCCAATTGACCACCGCCTCAATTTTCTGCGGGTCCACCGAGATGCCTTCATGAGAAATTACATGGCCTAAGAACACTACCCTGTCAAGCCAAAACTCACACTTCTTCAACTTTGTGAACAATTGATGTTCCCAAAGAGTTTGCAGCACAATTCTCAGGTGCCCTTCATGCTAGGCGCGATCCTTAGAGTAAATCAGAATATCATCAATGAAAACCACAACAAACTTATCCAAGAATGGCTGGAAGACCCAATTCATCAGGTCCATAAACACGGCTGGAGCATTATTCAACCCGAACGGCTTCACAAAAAATTTATAGTGACCATACCTCGTTCGGAAAGCTATCTTTGTAATATCCTCCTACTTAATATGAAGCTGATGATATCCCGACTGAAGGTCAACCTTGGAATACACTAAAGATCTCTAATATTGGTCAAAGAGGTCATCGATCCGTGGCAGAGTATACTTATTTTTAATTGTAATTTTATTCAACTCACAATAATCTATACATAACCTTAAGGCCCCATCCTTCTTTTTGACGAATAGGACCGGAGCGCCCCACAGCGACACACTGGGTCTAATGAAACCCGTATCAAATAAGTCCTGCAACTGCTATTTTAACTCCTTTAACTCAACAGGAGCCACGTGGTTGGGGCTTTCGATATGGGTGCCGATCTCAGCACGAGATCAATCCCAAATTCAATCTCACGATGCGGTGGTTGGGCAGACAACTTATCGAGAAACACGTCCTCGAATTCACACACCACCAAAATATCCTTTACAGACAAATCTCGACTTTTCGCCATACTAACATAAGCCAAAAAGGCTTCGCACCCGCTATTCAACAAATGACAAACCTATAGAGCAGAAATAAAACTAGATGGCTTCACTCTCCGAACTCCTTGAATATAGAAAGATTCACAATCCGGAATAGCAAAGTCCACCCTTTTGTGGAAACAATCAATAGTGGCGTGATACTTAGACAGCCAATTCATATCCAAGATAACATCAAAATCATGCATATCTAGAAGAATCAAATCAATTGCTAGAAGAAGTCCCTTCACCTCCACAATATACCCTGGATAGGACACATCGGTCACAATAGAGGACTCCATGGGCTTGGATACAATCAAAGAAAAATCAAGGGTCACAGGGGAGGGTGTAATACAACCAGCTAGCTGAGGGAAAATAAAGAAGTGCATGGATCCAGAGTCAAAAAGTACTGAGCAAGAAATACCACAAACTGGAAGTATACCTTCCACCACCTCATCTGATGCTCCGGCCTTGCTAGCATATACTGTAAAAGCTTTACCCTGCACCGCTGGCTTCGGAGCCCTAATCCTCGATGCCTAAGGGCACTCCCTGGCTTTATGCCCCACTTGGCCATAAGTGAAGCAAGCACCCGTCAACCTAGGACACGGTCTACCCTCATGCATTCTTCCACAGTGCTGACATGAACCCACCGAGGCTTGAGAAGACGATGAAATCTGGCCACTCCTCTGTCCACTTTGTCCAGAAATCGACTGCCTCGGCTTGTATGATCTCCCTAAACTCGTCCTGATGCTGGCACTTGTCCCGCTCTTACTAGCCGACCTCATTCTGAAAAATTCATCCTTTGTATACTCTTACTCGTAAATCAAGACCCGATCTAGTACATCAGAATAGGTGGCCAATTTAAGGGTCGCCAGCTGCTTACGAATGTCATCCCGCAAGCCCATTAAGAACTTCCTAGTCCTCTTTTCTTCATCTTTGACCATGTAGGGAGCGAACTGTGACAACTCCGAAAACTTGACGTCGTACTATGCCGCCGTCCAGTTCCCCTGCCTTAGCTTGAGAAATTCTTCCTCTTTCTGAACATGGAGGCTAGATGGAAAATATTTCTCTAAAAATGCATCCTTAAATATTTTCTAGGTAATCTCAACCTCTGATACACCCAACACTCTTTTTCTCATGTGCCACCAATGGTGTGCCTCACCGTCCAGCCGGAAAGACGTGAACAGAACCCGATCCTTCGCTGGGTATCTGATCACGGCAAATACCCTCTTAAAGCTTTCTAACCACGAATTTACCTTAAGTGGGTCAGGCTCTCCCATAAACGCCGGTACTCACTCCTGAACGAAGCGATTATAAGTAGATGGCTTCGGATTAGCAGGAGCCTAAACAGGTGTCGGAACAGGAACAGGGGCCAGATGTCGCTGCTCCATATTCTCAATAATGTTTGTAAGACGCCCCAACAAATTCAAATACTCTGCCTCTCGATCTCGGGGCTCTTGGGGCGACTCATCCCTTTGCAAACCTCGACGTCTAGGAGGCATCGCCAACTTTAGTAGTCACCACTGAAAAAGAAACAACAAAGGTTAAGCCAAAAGTTTAACCGTCCTCAATGACATTACTAGATATGATACACTTATGCAATTAAAGAGAATATTCGAAATAAGGGTACTTAATTATCATAACTTTTCCACGTTCACTCATTCGGCCTTAACTCATACTATCCTAGGCTTTCGCATAAATTCAGATCCATCCTAAGGCATCTCTTCTCTGATATCAACTGTGACGGATCGGGTTATTCTCCTGTAGATAACCTCCATCAAGGATAATAATAAACTAGTATTCCTAATTAAAATTTACTAATTTTTGTAGAAAGTTGGGCAGAGTTCCGTTTGTAAATCGAACGTTTACCAAAATACAAATACCTATAAATCAACCTTGTACAACAATCTACAACAATCCACTACAAAATCACAAGTCTCAATACTCAACACACTACACAGGATCTGATCACCACCTCCACTGAGGTGGCACCGACATTATAACTCCAGTATAATGCCAGTGGGGAATGATGCCAACTAGGAACCTCAACCATGTCCATAATGAAAAGGACTTGCGAAAGTATAAAAACCACAATATATAGCGAAAACTGATCCATCATTCATTCATACTAAATATCATTAACCATCACCATATATGTTTCATACAGTTTATAAAAGTAGGACCCAAATCCCTGTTTCATACGCAGAATTAGCTAAGTCCTAGTCCCAAGCCCTATATGTAATATCAGCTATCTATTGCACCTCTATGGCCTACTCTGTCTCGTTGGGCATCAACGTGTTCTTATCTAAGAGACATATAGCAAGAATGAGCGTACAGCCTAACAAGTAAAATCATACATCACTAACTACAGTAATTTACAAGAAATACAGTAACTGGGTAGGAAAATCATATAACTTGAATAAGAGAAAGCATGCGAGGAGCGGGAACATTTGGAATCATTTAGTTTGCATATTTATTCTGGTTACATGCATTTATTTGCATTACTTTCTTCAATCTTTCCAGACTCGAACTAGTAGGTCGTACTAACTAACGATATGAGAGAACGAGAAAAGGAATGTGTCTGCCACACATTCTAAGACCGGCTACATTTTAGGTTTGCAGCACTTGACCATCGGTTACATTTTAAGTCTGCAGCACTTGACCATCGGCTACATTTTAGGTCTGCAATACTTGACCATCGGCTACATTTTAAGCCTGTAGTACTCGGCGATCTCAATCGCCCCATATCCCCAGGGGAGTAGGGCAATCCTCGTTCTTTCACAATAGTATCCTAAAGCGTACCCTGAACATCACCCGCCCCCAGAAGCAGCCGGAGTATTCCTTGGGTTCCCACCGTAATGTACATGGTAAGCTAGAGGGCACTACCCCTATGATCCATGGTGCTAGTTTCAATATTAGTCTTAATCCTTTGAAGGGGAATCCACCATTTGCCATATCCATTCACCAATCGGGAAATCACATTCCAATCACATGTCTCCATTCGGGAGACCAAATCCATCACATTACACTTGTGAATTCCCTTCCATTTACTTGTTCGGTTCCTTTCTTTCATTTGGAGCTTAAATCTTTCAACCAATAAGTTCAACTCACAAGAGAGTTTAATTATACTTACCTCCATTGGTCAAACACCACCTTAGAAGCCTCCAGGATGCATTCCCTTGCTCCCGTTGCACAATTATATATTTTTAGAGCTTACAATTTGTCACAACATTTGGTCATAAGTTCCATCACAATTGAAGAGAGTTAAAGCATGCACATTTACCTTCCAATTTCAGGTGAACAGTGTCAGGCCACTTTTAGAGGGCTTAGACACTGCGAATGGGTTGAATCTTACGGAATCGGACGTTCGGTCAACACATACTTTTGGGATGCGGGGATTCATATTTTAAAGTCATTTCAACATTTTATGAAGGTAAAAACATGCAATTTTTCCTTTTTGTCTCGGGTGAACAATAATAGCGTCTATTTAGAGGGCTCAGATGCCGCGAATAGGTCAAGACGTGCGAGATCGATCGTGCGGCCAACATATATACACATTTGGGATGTGGGGATTCACATTTTGTGGTTAATTTGACAAAATAAGGTGCAAAAATGGAAAACCCCCAATTCCCGTAGGTTAAAGTTTAGTGGTACTCCACCAGTTGAATCGGTGAGTAAATCAGACAATAAATTAGACAATCCTTGGTCTCAAGTCACGGGTATCACATTTTCCATAGTTTGGATAGATATCAAGATGAAAATACCCGATGATAACCAAAAAACATCGAAAGAGGAAGGTTAGTGAGTATAAGAACACTTGCCTCGACGCGTGCTATCACTTTTACAACTGGCTCCCAGACGGATTCGAACTCTACGCCTCGATCTCCTCCTTTCTCTCTCTAAAATTGGTGCTCTTCCTCTCTCCTCCTCTCCAGTAACCCTTTGGAAATGAGGAAAGTTGAAGAAACACGAAGCAAGTCATGTTTTTATACCCGTCGAGGCGTTCAAGCATCGGGCAAGCGCGGCCTCGCTGCTTGCCCACACTCAAGTGAGCACAGGTGCTCAGCGGGCAAGGAGCTACTGGATTTTGCCGCTTGAGCCCGCACAGGTGCTCAGCGGGCGAAGGAGCTACTGGATTTTACCGCTTGAGCTCAGCTCATGTAATGGTCCAGATTCTAAAATGTAGAAAGTTTCAGTTATCGAGTCAATATAATCCGGTCGACGTAAAATGTTGACCGAAAAGCGTGATCCGGTCGACGTAAAATGTTGATCAGAAAACGTGAATGGATAAAAAGACGGAGTGGCTTGTGTATTGGAGGTTGGAGTAGATTTTGGATAAGCCAAAATTAATAATCCGATCAACGGGTGTTGACCGGAAGTCGTGTAGAAGGAATTGAATGTGTTTACATGAGAAAGCTAAATTCTGCTAAATTCAGTGAATCAGGAATTAATTAAGAAATCTAAATCCCATTAAGTTTAGTTAACCAGGAATTAATTAAGAAATCTAAATCCTGCTAAGTTCAATTAACTAGGACATAACGAACTCCTTGGAAAAGTAAAACCATAAATGGTCTAATTAATAAGAAAACTTTTGAGAAATGAACATTCCCCTGTATTGTCAATCATTAATGACGAAATATTCCCCTATATTACCAATCATTAATACCAATCATCAAACTTAAGGCCTATAAATATGAACCAGAGAAGTAAGAAAAAGGCATGCAATAGAATTTTTAGTAAAGAGAGGTCAAAAGATCAAGACAAAGTAGAAGAAACCCAGACAAGAATAGTCACCCCTGTTTTTAAAGTTCATGATTATGTATGTTTGCTACGCAAGTATATATGATATTCTTATGAAATTTTGTATGTATGATGTTTTTCTCTGTTCCGTTGATTTAATGATATTCATGATGTTCGATTTTGGTTTTGTTCTGCTTAAAGTCTAATTATTTGTCGAAACTTTGATAATTGCATATTTAAAGAAAAGAACTCCACCTTATTAAAAGAACTCTGCCTTTTGAAAAGAGCTCCACCCTTTTGAAGAAAAAGTACTCTGCCTGTTTAAGAAAAAAGCTCTGCCCTTTTGAAGAAAAGTACTCTGTCAGTTTAAGAAAAAAATCTCCGCCCTTTTGAAGAAAAGTACTCCATCCGTTTAAAAAAAAGAGCCTCGCCCTTTTGAAGAAAAGTACTCCATCCTTTTAAGAAAAAGAGCTCCGTCCTTTTAAAGAAAAATCACTCTGGTATTAGAGCACCGTCCTTTTTCGAAAAGAACTCCGCCTTTTGATAAATGAACTCCGAGAGCTCCGGCTTTTGAAAAGAACTTCGGCATTTTGAGAAAAAGAACTCCATCTTTCTAAGAAAAGAATTTCAGCTTTAAGATGATATAGACTCCAAATGATAAAGTAAAAAATAAGGCTATATGAAAATACAAGTAATCTGAACAGCAAGTGGAACTCTATGAATTTTGACTTTCGAACTATGACGGATGGCCATTAAAAGATATAAACTATGAACCGAGTTTCCATTAAACTTGCTATTAAAGATGGATGAAGGATATTAGAGTGACACTCGAGGATTGCCTCCTGGGCCACGGGAGGGAACTTTTGGTGGCATAAGATTTTTGGACTACGGCCCCGTATGCCAGGTTAAAGACATTACCTCCCGCCTCGGGGAGCATAATGAGGGGATACGGCCTCAGGTTGTGGGGTTACACACAACCCGTCCTCGATGTTGTTCGCTCCCGTCCGGTCCCTAAAGACGATAAGAATCCTCAATGTTTTATGAGCTTTCCGAAGACAAGATAACAAGAAAAAGGATAAGGAAATTCCAAACTAAAGAAGAAACGATATGATGATTTTCGGCTGCTAAGTTATGTTATGAATCTCTGTTTTGATCCGCTTATATATATATATGCTTACGTTTTCTGCATGTGAGTATTCTGCTGGGCTTTGTGGCTCACTCTTGTTATTTTCAGATGACGAAAGGCTGATGAAGGATGAAGTTGAGTAGAACCTTATGGTGTAGTCAAATGGTTCGGCTGGCCAGAGCTGATTAAATGAAGAACTTAATTTTATTTTCCTATTGATATTTTGAGAAGACTTGTAAAATGATTCTGCTGATTATGACTCTATGGATGTTGTTAGTATGTTTCCGTGATTCCTTTTTGGTTAATGATATTGAAAAGTTTAGTAAGCATCTCAGACTTTTAAGTCTGGCTAACCTTAATGTTGGTTGGCCTGGTGTGAAAGTGTAATCGAGAGGCCAGCTCATGCAGTTTGACCTCAATCAATCCTGTGTAAGATAGAAATGAAAATCCTTATGCCAATTAATAGTTATTAATTATCTTTTTAAGACTTGACGGTCGCTTTATGCGTGGAATAAAGTTCGGACCATCACAGCTTGAGCGCGCAGCAGGCGCCGCCTGCTGCTTGTGCCACTGCTTTTTGCGGTCGAACCTGCGCTTGAGCGCACAGCAGGCGCGATCAGCTGGCAGCACTTCAACAGTTCACAACTCGATTTTCCTTCCGATACGGACACTCATTCATTCAATAGGTCTAGTGTTTATTATTATCACGTTATTTTTCTCGTATTTATTATATTTTTAGACCCGAACCTCACAATTTAATTGTGATAAAACATATGATTAAATATTCATGTTAAATTGTAAACCCCAAAAAAGTGTATTTGTATACCGGAAGTAAGGGAATGCGTCCCGGAGGCTTCTAGATTATATTTTACCATCAAAGGTAAGAAATTTTAAACTCTCCTGTAAATTTTGATTGAATTGCTAAAAGGGATTAAGTCTCACAGAAAGATGAGAACCGAGCAAGTAAATGAAGGGGAATCCACCAAAGTATGATATGATAGATTTGATCTCCTAGATGGAGATATGTGTGGATTTGGTCTCCCGGATGGAGATAAGGATGGGAATGTGATTTCTCAATTGAAAAATGTGATGTGCACTAAGATGGATCTTCCCTCAATGGAGGTTTAATCCTAAAACTAGGACCATGGTTCATAGGGGTAATATTCTCTGGTTTGCTATGTCCATCACGGTGTGAACCCAAGAAATACATGGCAACATATTTTGGCCGCTTGTGGAAGCGAGTGATGTTCGTGGTACGCTTTAGGATACTAGTGTGGAAGAACGGGGATTGCCCTGATCTCCGGGGGATATAGGGCGAGTTGAGATGGCCGAGTGCTGCAGGCCTAAAATGTAGCCGATAGTCGAGTGTTATAGACCTAAAATATTGCCGGCTTTAGAATGTGTGGCAGACACATTCCTTTCCTCGTTCTCTCACAGCGTTGGTTAGTACAACCTACTAGTTCGAGTCCGTAAAGTTTAATGAAAGTAATAAAAATGAATAAACGTAACCAGAACCAACATGCGAACTAGATAATTTCAGATGTCCCCTCTTCTCACATGCTTCCTTTTTTTTCAAGTTATATGTTTCCCCTACCTAATTACTATTTTTCCTATTATTTACCGTAATTAGTGATATATGATTACATTTGCTGAGCTATACACTCACTCTTGCTATTTCTCCTTCCATATGAGAACATTAAGCTGACGCCCGATTATTTAGAGTAAGGAGAGAGACTTGCTTGAGGAGATTAGTTGAATATCGAAGGCCTGAAGATTTGGATACGTCTATTGTAATAGAATGTAAACAACCTAATAGTTTAATGCACTTTGTTATTTTTTTATGGTTATTGTTGTGCTTCTACAGGTTTCTAAATTTAGCTATGCTTCCACAATAATATTGAATATTTTGGATTTTATTTAGTCCTAGATGGCATCTCTTCAAATCCAATACGGTAGTTAGGAATTCTGTATTTGAGCCATCGATGGTATGGTGATTGTGATCCTGTGTATTGTGTTGTAGGCCAAAATGTTGATTATTGGATAGTTGTGTGCTTGTACAGGCTATTTTAAGCAGGTTGTATTTTTAGTTTTTCATCCAATTGTAGAGAAAACTCTACCAAAATTTTTACAGAATCCATAATGATAAATTATGGGCATAAGTTTATGTTACCATTGACAAAGGTTATTTAATAAGAATAGCCCGGTCCGTTACAGTTGATATCAGAGAAAAAGAGATGACTTAGGTTTAATCTGAATAGTATGCGAAAGTTCATGTTAGATTAAGATTGATCGAATAAGTAGATGAAGGCGTATGATGATTAAGCTAATCTGAATAGTTTTGGTTACTCCAATCCCAATAACTTAGGCTAGCACCAAGTTAGGAATGATGATTTAGTTCGATCGGTTAGCTTATACATCCCAGTTAGTGTTCTAGGAGTGGCTTAATCCGAATTGCCCCTGTTTCAAGGAAGTGTTAGTAGTGGTTCCTAGATAGGAACTACTAATATTAGTGGCTGACTACAGGGCCGAGAGGAAGATGGTGTATAGAGACACCTTAATATTGGAATTTGATTGGTATCAATGGGGTTCTTGAATTGGTCAGTGTTGATTCAAGGTCTAGATTGATTAATTAATCTCAATTTGAGGTTTAAGTTTGATCGGCTTTGGATTAAAGTCCTTAGGCTAGTAATTTGCTAAGAAGGATTATTTGATCAACCTAGCAAGCATGACGAATAGGGTGGAGTCAATGGCTCAAGGTTAGTATAACTGGAGTTAATTTCAGGCATACCAAGTCCCAAGATGACAATTCATAATTGATTTGGAAGTGCTTAAGTGTTTGCACTTTTTGGTAGTTCAGATCCTGTTGAGATTGAGATGTGGATTATGAGACTTAAGATGATGTTGTGATGATCCCAAGTCCGATAGAAGATAAGGCGTGTTGCCCCATGTTAGATAGGAGGTGAAGTCGACCTCGGTTAGTTGACGTGGAAAAGATCACAGGCCTTGAAAATTAAGAGATATTGCCCTATATGTTTATGGAAGCTTTATGGATGAATGCTTTGTTTTGGTGAGAGTCTCGGAAGCATGTTTTAATAGTGATTTAGTTCGATCGCAAGATTGAGGAATGTCCTTATCTAGGGACGGACAGTGAAAAAGTTTAGTGTCTGAATCGGGATTCTAAGGTATTAACTCAGGGTGTTCAATGTCACCTATTGTGATAAGATGTAAGGCTTTTGGGTTTGATATTGTAGCCTGGTGTCGTTTTGGGGATTTCAAGCCCATGTTGCATTGTGTATTCAAGTTATATGTAACTGGGGGACCTAGGCCTTGCAATAGCAACAAAGGTGATCAAGTATTCAGGAGGATAGAAGATATATTAAGGTGGATGTACATGGATGAATCTTGGATAAATGTCTTCCCAAAGAGATTTTGGAACTATGATCTAAGTCATAGATAGCTTGGTCGCTGGACTAAGGATAGTTCGTATCCTCTAGCCTAGCAGTGAAAAAGTCTAGTGCCTTGGATCAGAGTTTTAATGGTGGTGGCGCATAAGGAAATTGTGTTGATCGCCATGATGAAAAACAAGAATTCTCAATTTTGATGTCACAAGACTTGTATCATTTGGGATCCCAACTATATAATTCTGTTATTCTTAAATTTATTTGTTTATTTAAGGATGCAAGCTTGATAAAAGCGGTATCGAGGGTTATAACATTTTTGGGTTTGTAGATCAATTGGTTGGGTTAATTTGAACCATTTTGTGATGCCGATCTTGATGTGACATTATGGATGATTTGGTCAGCAAGTTGTCGAATCGATCTGAATTGGATTGGTAATCATATTATGTCTTGCAATTGAATTGTGTGATCTTGGGTATGAACTTGAGCTAGCTAATGTATCAAGTTTTAATCTGATCTTAGTAGTAGTTTGGTGGGTGAACCGCTGTGCTAAACTGGGTTGGACTGGTAAAAAGATAGCATCCTACAATCGGGTTGTGGGATCTGAAGCATAAGTCTGAAATTGATCGATGTATTAGTAGATTAGTGTCGTCTTTCCTACAAATCAGTTAATGAGGATTTGCGCTAAGTCCAATTTGTATAGGTGACCACGCCCAAAGGTCATTTTGTGGTCATTGAGAGGTTTTGGTTATGTGAATATTTGAGGATGTTACCAGAAAGAAGAGTAAGCTTATCTATCTTTGGTCGGTAATTTAAAGTTGTATCGAAATCGACGCCGATCGTTGAGGATTCCATGTAAAGCGGAGGAGGTATCGATTTTGTATCATAGTAGAATACTCTAGAACCTTCAAGGTAAATAAAATGAGCTAACAAGGTTGTTCATGAATTTTAAAAATGGGGTTGCCTAAGAGATTAATGATTTGATAAGCGAACTTTGTGAATTGATAGGTAAATTGTGTGGGCAGTATAAGGACTTGATGATTGCTAAGATCGATTTGGGTCCATAGCGTGTTAATTGTGGATTAGTGGGGGTTGTAGACCCTGCAGTATTCAGGATAAGGATACGGCTACTACGAAGTCCGAAAACACCATTTGGATTATGTAGGTTCACGGGTGTCTCATGAAATTTTATCGAATGGATCTTTTGGCTATATTCAGGCCCGTATTTAGGTGACTTCATTGATGAATTCAAAAGGACATAGGGTGTATGAAATTTATTTGATGATTATATCATAACTTGTGAACGGCTATTAATCCATATGCCCCATTGAGAAGGGAATGCGAGTTTAGTTTGAGGAAATGCCTTGTTAAGCATCTGGTTCTTCGGTAGCATGATTTTGAAATCCATAAGATTTTAAGTGATGGCTAATTGGGAAGACCGATTAGTGCCGTGGAAGCATATTGTCGTTTTGGGCCTAAGCGAAGTAATTTAGTGACCTGACAAGTATTCCTCGAGGATTACAGTGTCAATGAGACGTTTGACTTAGAAGAGATTTATAATTGTAAGAACGAAATATAAAAAAGGTAGTTTCCGGGGACTAAAAAGGGTTAATTGACGTGCATGTCATTTTGGTTGACCTCTGATGGGTCTGGCAAATTATCGTAGAATGTAATGCTTTTAAGAAAGGATAGGATTATGTTACTCTCGTATCATGATTGGTGGATACCCTTGGATTAAGTGGGGGAAAAATTCATAATTAAAGTTACTCCACGTGTAGGTTGGAATTGGCAATTGAAGTCTCCGCTTTGAGAACTTATGGGCATTGTCTTTGAAGATAGCCGTTATCTAAGATTTTAAGAGCCAGAATAGTTATGTCACTAAGCCAGAGATGATCATATGAGATTACATGTGGATTTATCTGTTTAAAGATTGGAAAGATGAATCTCTGTGCCCCTTAAGGAAAGCGGACATCAATGCTAGCAATTGATGCTACAAATCTTTAGACATAGTATGTCCTCGAAGTCTTGTAGAAGACGTGAAAGGTAAATCACGAGTAGGTCCAATACTTTGGTGATAGGATGTCATATTCTTTAACTGGGAGACAGAATTGTATCTGATGTATTAGAGTTATGAATTTATAAAATATGAAGTCCTTATGGTTTTATTTCAGGGCAATTAGAGTGACCCACATGTCTTAATCATACAAGACGTGTTCAAATTGGATTAGTTGGCTCATTGGTATGCCAACGGGATTTTAAGGTTGCTTAGTAATTAGATTCTGAGGTTAAGGGGAGGATGATCGAAAGCTATGTCGAATCTTTGGGTAATCGTTATGATTATAGTTTTGAATGTGATTGTAGTTGGATGATTGTGAGATTCATCTTCGTGGTATGACTATCCTAAGATTGTTTTAATTAGGGTTGCCGTATATTCCAAGTGTGTGATATGGGCTATGTATTTTGGAAAATATGTCGGTTTGTCGACTTACCAATGAAATAGCAAGAATTAAATTATTCTGATTTTAAAATTTGATTGTGATTTAAGATTTGTATCGAAACCTTAGTAAAACTTGATTAGAGAATCTTTGGGACGTTAAACTGAATTTGATATGATAATAAAATCTCAATGAGATGATTCATAGTAAGATAATTAATCAGGTAGCGTAGCGAAAGGGTTGTGGGCCTATGGCCCAGAGATTTCAAAATGAGGTTGCGGTTCCATATGATCAAATCCTTTTCAAGGCCTGGAATGAACAGAAGTGGAAGTCCATTGGTTCGCTTGAATTATCAAATTAGGCTAGAGGAATGGATGGTATTATTTTTAGGTCACTTCGAAAATTCTAGTGATTGTAATGAAGTCTCCCTTGTATCGATAGTCGAAGAAGCCAATAAGTATTTGGGTTAAGCCGTTTTGGAGACTAGGAATTCGTCTTGAGATGAGGGCCCCCTAGGTAAGTCGTTTGATCAAAGATGTGACGTAGGATCGTGAAAAAGGAATTCTGAAAGAATTTTTTTCCCAATTATAAATCCTGAGGTTCATCAAATTTCGAGGATGAAATTTTTATAAGTGGAGGAGAATTTTAAGGTTTCAGGTTAAGAACATAATAATTAGAAGGTAATTAAGTTAACATAGGTGAATTGTGGTCAAAAGGTATGAGAGGAATCGGATTAAAAAGCTCAAAGAGCCGGAATTGGTAAATCGGGAACGAAAATTATAAGCCGTGAAATATTAATTCATAAATAAGATTTTGGATTTTAAATTATGATAATCATGCCTTATTAAGGTTATATAATCAAACATCATGTCCAAAGATGTGAAAGATTGGGTTAAAATGGTCAAAACAGGTCTCGAAAGGTAAAAACACAAAGTGGGCTTGCTGCAGGCTTCCTGCGGGCCTGATCCGCGCCCTTCGTGGGCTCAAGCCCATGGAGAGCACAGAATTCAGATTTGTTTGTACTCGCCGCACGCTCGAACCGGCCTAGGTAGTAAGGCTGCACTCACCGTGCGCTTGCTGCGCGCTCGAGCGCCAGCCCGTTTTAAAGTCGCGTGCTACTTTGCGATTTTCATTTTTCCACGTTCCAAAGCTTTCTAGAGAAAGAGAGGGCGCCGATTCTAGAGAGAGGAAGGAGGAGATCGAGCCCGTTGAGTCCGAATCCGTCTGAGAATTAGTTATAAAAGTGGTAATACGCGTCGAGGCAAGCGTTCTCATACTCATTAACTTTCCTTTTTCAATGTTTTTCAGTTATCATTGGGTATTTTCATCTCGATACCCACCCAAACTATGGAAAATGTAATACCCGTAACTTGAGACGAAGAATTGTGTAATTTATTATCCGATTTACTCACCGATCCGGCCGGTGAAGTACCGCAAAACCCTAACCTATAGGAATTGGGGGTTTTCTGTTTCCGTACCTTATTTCGTTAAAGTGACCCCAAAATGTGAATCCCCATGTCCCAAATATGTATATACGTCGGCCGCATGATCAATCTCGTACGTTTCGACCCATTCACGACATCCGAGCCCTCTAAAATGCCACTATTACTGTTCATCTGAGACGAAATGGGAAAATTGCATGCTTCTACCTTCGTATTATGTTAAATCGACCTCAAAATATGAATCACCATGTCCCAATTATATATAAATATCGGCCATACGATCAATTTTGTACGTTTCAACCCGTTCGTGGCTTCTGAGCCCTCTAAATATGCACTATTACTGTTCATCCAAAATTAAATGGGGAATTTGCTTGCTTCCACGTTCGTATTATATTGAATTGACCCCAAAATATAAATCACCACGTCTCAAATGTGTATATTTATTGACTGGATGATCGATCTCGCAATATTCAACCCGTTCGTGGCGTCCGAGCCCTCTAAAAATGGCCTGACACTGTTCATCCAAAAATAAAGTGTAAATTTGTATTCTCTACCTCTATTTAATTGTGATAAAATATATGATTAAATGTTCATGTTAAATTGTAAGCCCCGAAAATTTGTATTTGTACACCGGAAGCAAGGGAATGCATCCGGGAAGCATCTAGATTATATTTTACCATCAGATGTAAGAAATTTTAAACTCTCTTGTGAATTTGGATTGAATTGTTGAAAGGGATTAAGTACCACAGTAAGATGAGAACCGAGCAAGTAAATGAAAGGGAATCCACCAAAGTACGATATGATAGATTTGATCTCCTAGATGGAGATATGTGTGGATTTGGTCTCCCGGATAGAGATAAGGATGGGCATGTGATTTCTCAATTGGAAAATATGATGTACTCTATGGTGGATCTTCCCTCAATGGAGGTTTAATCCTGAAACTAGGACCATGGTTCATAGGGGTAGTATTCTCTGGTTTGCCATGTCCATTATGGTGTGAACCTAAGGAATACTTGGCCACGTATTCTGGTCGTTCGTGGAAGCGAGTGATATTTATGGTACGCTTTAGGATACTACTGTGGAAGAACAAGGATTGCCTTGGTCCCCGAGGGATATGAGGCGAGTTGAGATGGCCGAGTGCTGTAGGCCTAAAATATAGCCGATTGTCGAGTGCTACAAACCTAAAATATAGACGACTTTAGAATATGTGGCAGACACATTCCTTTTCTCGTTCTCTCACAGCGTTGATTAGTACGACCTACTAGACCGAGTCTGCAAAGATTAATGAAATTAACGAAAATGAATAAACGTAACCAAAACCAACATGCGAACCAGATGATTTTAGATGTCCCTTCTCCTCTATGCTTCCTTTTTATTCAAGTTAAATGTTTCCCATATCCAATTACTGTTTTCCATATTATTTGCTGTAATTAATGATATATGATTACATTTACTGAACTATATTCTCACTCTTGCTATTTCTCTTTCCAGATAAAAACATTAAGTCGGCGTCCGATTATTTAGAGTAAGGAGAGAGACTTGCTTGAGGTGATTAGCTGAATGTCGAAGGCCTGAAGATTTCGATACGTTTGTTGTAATAGAATGTAAACAGTCTAATAGTTTAATGCAGTTTGTTATTATTTTATAGTTATTATTGTGCTTCCATAGGTTTTTAGATTTAGCTATACTTTCACAATAATATTGGATGTTTTACATTTTATTTAGTCCTAGATGGCATCTCTTCAAATCCAATACGGTAGTTAGGAATTCTGTATTGGAGTTATGGATGGTATGACGATTGTGATCCTGTATATTGTGTTGTAGGCCAAAATATTGATTATTGGATAGTTGTGTGCTTGTACATGCTATTTTAAGCAGGTTATATTTTTTATTTTTTATCCAGTTGCAGAGGAACCTCTGTCAAAATTTTTACAAAATCCATAATGATAAATTATAGGTATAAATTTATATTACCATTAACGGAGGTTATTTAAGGAGAACAACCCGGTCCATCACAAAATAAATAGTGAGTATTAGAACATTTGCCTCAACATGAACCATCACTTTTATAACTAGCTCTCGGATGGAATTGAACTCTACGGTCTCGATTTCCTCCTTCTCTCTCTTCCTCTTCTCTCTCTCCCTCTTCCTTTCTTTCTGGAATCATCTAGAAATGCCTCGAGAAAAAACGCGCATGACCTTTTATAGGCAGTTGGGTGCTCGAGCGGTTCTTGAGCGCCACCCAGGTGCACCACCTTGCCAACATTGAACCTCGAGCACCATCTAGGCGTACGGCGAGCGAGGGGTTCTATTTTTCGTGCCCCGTTTTTACTTGAGCGCAACTCGGGCGTAGGCCAGGCCTGTATTGAGCCCCCTGACCCGCGCCCGCAGCAAGCCTACTTCATTTTTTTGCCATTCGGGACCTATTTTGACCCTTTTAACCCAATTTTTTTTACATCTTTGGATAATAATTTTGATTATATAATCTTAATAAGCCATAATTATTATAATTTAAAGCCCAGAATCTTATCTACGAATTAACGTTTCTTGATTTACAACTTTGATTCCCTGTTTACCAATTCCGAATCTTTGGACTTTTCGATTCGATTCCACTCGTACCCTTTGATCTTATTCACATATCCTAACTTAATTATCTCCTAATTATGGTATTTTGGAATCGAAACCTCACAATACAAGTACTACTGATTCCCTCCGTTTTCTCTCTTTTCCTTGACCTAGCTCCCTCAGCTTCTCTGCCACTTTCTCTCTCTCTTCTCTTCTTTCTTCCTCCTCTCGCCAAAAAGAGCTGAATCTCTGTTTTTGACTTCATTTGTCTATCATCAAGATTTCGGCCAATTTCCTCGAAATTGATACATACAAGGAACGAATCAACATCATTAAAGAGAAAGGAAAGATTTGCTCGCTTTAATTTCATGCATTCTTTCGACGACGGCGGCAACTGTGGCGGCTAGGCATTGATTTGTTGGTCTCGCGCCTCCCCTTCCTTCATACTACCGCTCTCCTTAAATAATGGAGGGAAATTAGAGTTTCGGCGCTAACACTGGTGCACCTTAGGCACTAAACTAACTGATTCGAATATCTTCTAAAATTTCATAATATATATTTAATTCGATGTACCCAATTA
>JAODPA010098096.1:0-21913 GCA_025585075.1 Nepenthes mirabilis
CACCTTTGGATTTCCGGTCAACGGGCGTTGACCGGACCAAATGATTAAAATTTCCTTTTTTAAATTTTTGGGTCGTTACATGTTTCTGTGCATCTGCATTTATATTTATCTGTGTAACTATGTTGCATAATGAAAGTATGGATTATGATTATTGAACTCTGTTTATATGGAACTAGGCTTTTCTCATAAATTATGTATATATTTCTATTATTTGACAGTTTCTAGGATCTTATGCATTTATATTCTGCTAATATTTTTATGATCACTGTTTTAATACATTATGCTTTCTTCCTATTTCCATGATGCCACCGTTCTTCTGATTATTGTGATTTCTACTCTAATATATTTATATTTTACATGAAAGCACGAATTATGATTATTGAGACCTGTTCACATGAATGCTTCTATTCTTTTGATATCATCGTGGTTTTTTATCTTAATGAATATATGTTTTACATGAAAGCATTATATTTTGCATGTTTTGGTACCTTATTAGGTTTTAGCTCACTATTTATAATTTTTTTTCTCGAAATAAGGCTATAAAGACAATACCAAATGATTAGGCATAGCTAGAGCTAGCAAGGAAGATTTGGAGCCTCGAAGTTTTCTGAAACATTTTGAAAAATCTGATAGTTCTACATGTTCTATAGAGTTTTGTAAAGAAAATTTTATATTAATAACTATAACACGTTTTGTATTCTGATGGAATAGTATTTATGCTTCCACAGATTTACATTATGGATATAATTGCTTCCACTATTCTGAATTATTGAACATAATATGTCCTAAACGATATCTCTCATATGGATTCTGGTATAGTGGATAGGATTGTCGAATAAAAGCCATGGATGGCATCTGTGATCCTGTGTATGTGTGTTGTAGGATGTAGAATATGATATTTGGTTAGTTGTGTGCTTGTTCTGGTCCAATGTTTGTGTTGTGGTAATAATTTTGAGGATTGGATATTGGGTATGTTCTGTACATGTCATAATATACATGTTCTATATTGGGATTTGGTCTAGATGCAAAGGAAACACTATCAAAATTTCTGTAGGAATTTAATGATTTAAATTTATGGATTCTGTTCTGTATCTATCTGACGGAGGGTCCTATAAGGATTAGGATCCATTCCATCACATTAACCCATAGACAACCATCTGAATATGCCACATCAGAATACAACATCAAATCTTTTTCAGAAGCATCACAACCTATCATAGATTAACTTGATCCATTAGGAATCGACCAAATCGACATTGCAGACCATCCATCCTTCATTTCTTTTTTTTGAAAGCTCTCCTCAATGGATCTCATGCCCCTCATAATTCTTCAAACAAATCAAAATACCATCAATGAAGCTATCACAAAATTAACAAAAATATGGCCAAAAGATCCGAATCCTAAGATTTACAAAAGACGCCAATGAAATCGCTATGCCAAAAGGTATCCCCGAAGCTCATAACGACCAAACCTTCATCCTAAAGGTTGTCTCCAGCACAATCTCCCAATCATCCTTAAATGATAATACTCTAAAAGCATATCAGTTTTAGAAAACATCAAGCCCTTGCCATTTATCAAACAAATCACCTATAAATTCCATTACTCGCTAAACCAACAATTCATTTTCCAAAAAAATTGACTTTTCAATAATCCATAAATAATCTCATCAATTTCTCTTGCTCATCCCAAAGGCACCAAATTGTCCCATGGCAAAACACTTGACCAATGCTTCATCAGTTCTATGCGGGACCCCAACATCGGTGCCGATTTGCTCATAACCTCAACATCAACCTCAATTGCCGAAAAAAAGATAATCCATACTAATTCTCTCCTCTGAGAAGCAACCTTGAATTATCATCAGTCAAAAAATCCTTTATAACCACAGAACGACTCCCAGATGTGACTACATATGCCAACGAAACTCGGCACACATTCTCATCAAATAATTTGCAAGCAAAACAATATCAATTTCATCACCTCTTAATCGACTCTTCTTCATATTCAAAATTCATAACCCATATTATAAATCAGAATATTCTTACCGAAATCATCTATACTAATATGGTGAATCGCCAACCAAATTACCCCTAATATTTTATCAAAGTTTGGCACATCAAATAAAATCAGATCAGTCAACAATTCATATCGACGGATCCAGACCAAACACCGAAGTACATCATCTTATCAGACAAAGATTTACCTATCAGGGGTAGATATCATCAAAGCTCATTCTAGAAATTGGGAAAACATACAAAATGGCACATAATTTTTGGGGTCACAGACTTACTCCCTTACCGTCAACTAAATTCACCATCTTTACTATCTCGAATGCCAAATAGAGAGGGACTCTTCCAAAAATTGTTTCCACAAAAACATCACAAGAAGTGGAATATGGCACTGTGAAGCTCACCATTTGCTTACCTCACTCTTCAACTTATGGGCACTAGACCTAACCTCATCTGAACAACCGAAAACCTCAAACACGTCCTCCACTTTCTAAAACTCAATTTAAGCCTTAATTGGATCAAATATTCCAAAAAGTTTCCAAACTGGCTCACTCTTAATCTTTCAAAGGGTGCTCCATCTTGCCCCTAAATGACAATCCTTCACATAGAAACCAAACTCTCATCTGGTTGTAGGATCGAATCATCAATTATGTTGCTCGTGTAACTCATCACAGCCAATTAATTGACTTCTTGATTTGAATTCAAACCTTTACGATTTAAACTTTCATTCTTCACCATAGGCTGCACTTATAGTAATAAACATTTGATCAATTTCTTACCCAAGATGACCCAAAAATACCTCTTCTTACGACTTTTTTCTGATACCACTTCTATTACATCCCCAAAACACAATATACACAGGTCGATAATAAAATCTAAAATAATATATTCCATTAACCGTAAAAACTTAACTCGGGCATGACAATCCATATATATATTGGACCGAATATAATAAAACTCACACAAGATCTCATCGGATATAAATCCAAACAAAAATAATATACAATCTGCTAACCAATTATTACAAGGGAGGTATCTAAATATAACAACTCATCAATATAAAGTAATAACTCCAATATATCCCATACAAGAGCTAGGGCCCTCATCCGGTCATAAACAATAACCATAACTACCCTTGAGATCAGAAATATATCCAATATAAACATCTCTGCTCATCGATAGAGACATACTATATTAGATTATGTTGGAACTCTAACAAGCATATTCATGCCACTAGCCTGAAAGGATAAAATATGAAAACGTGAGCCGATAACTCAAAAAGTATTATCATCGTATAAAACAGTACACATAAATAAGAGAAAGAGATATCACATAACAACTATATAAAACAAAACACAATGTCTGTGAATTCGTTGAAAACCGAGAGGATGTTTTATATAAAATCATCATCCATATTAAACAATTCCTCCAAGATATAATTATGACAAATAATGATCCGATCAAATGTCATAGACGATATCATATCATATGATCCAAGGTCATACCACATAATTGCACCGTCACCACATTTGTGTAGGACACATACCATCGTCCGACTCAAAAGTGTGAATTAATTATGGTGGCAAAATTTGGTTAAATGTTTGGTTGGTTCTTTATTTCTTTCCTTTACTAAATTTATTTTTTTTTTTAGTGTATGAGTTCTTCTAATTTGTAGTTGGGACCTCTCTTACTTATATACTTTGGTTACTAATTTTATTATATTGCTAATTGAATGATACGGCAGCTTCCTGACTGTTCTCATATCGACCGCATTACTAATTTGATCAACTAAAATCAAATCAGTTATGAAATTGGGTCTATTGATTAAATTATAAACTATTGTGGTATCTCGAATTAGATCTTAATTTTTTGGGTTCATGATATAAATATTGTAATAAGTGTATTCATGAAATTTAATCCTTACATTTCCACCCCCTTAAAAAATTTTGTCCTTGAAATTTCAAGAAATTACGTACCCTAGGGAAATAGATGGGGATACCTATCGCGGATCTCGTCTTTCCATTCCCAGGTAACTTCTTCTTGTGAGTGATTATGCCACAAGATCTTCACAAAGGGAATAGTCTTCGTTCGGAGCACATAATCTTTTTGATCTAAAATCTGTACCGATTCTTTAACATACGATAGATCTTCTTCAATCACCAGGGGCTCGTAGGCAATGACTTGGGTCGGGCTGTGTATATATTTCTGAAGTATCGATACGTGAAATACACTATATACTTGTGACAGATTAGGTGGCATTGCCAAGTGATAAGCCACTTCCCTGATCTTCTCAAAGATTTCAAAAGGGCTGATGAATCTTGGCTTCAGTTTTCCTTTTAGTCCAAATCGAGTCATCCCCCTTGATGGTGATACCTTCAGAAAGACGTAATCACCAACTGCAAAGTGTAAGTGTGATCTCCTCCGATCTATATAACTCTGCTGCCTACTCCGGGCCATCTACAATTTCTCATGGATCTTTTTAATCTTGTCAAATGTCTCCCGGATAACTTCTGGGCCAAGAAGTCATCTATCACTGGGTTCTTCCCAATAAATAAGGGATTGACATTTTCTTCTATATAAAACTTTAAACAGTGTTATTCCAATACTATTCTGATAACTGTTATTATAAGCAAATTTTGCTAAGGCTAGATAGTCGTCTTTGTTACCCTTCATCTCTAACACCGTGGCCCTTAGCATATCCTCCAAAATTTGAATAGAACGTTCTGATTGTCCATCCATCTGGGGATGGTATGTTGTGCTAAACTTCAAATTCATTTCTAATTCCCAATATAAACTTTTCCAAATTTAGAAATAAATTTGGGATTTTAGTTAAACACAATTGATGCTGGTATTCCATGGAGCCTAACAATCTCATTGATGTATAGTTATGCCAACTGATCAAAGAAGTATGTTGTTCAAATAGCCAAGAAATGAGTTGATTTGGTATGTTGATCAATAATAACTTAGATGGCATCGTGATTTCTCAGGGTCCTTGGTAATCCTGATACAAAATCCACAGTAATCTCCTCCTATTTCTAGCTAGAATCGATAGTGGCTATAGTAAGCGAGATGGTTTCTTCCGCTCAGCTTTTAGCTGCTAGCATATGAGACATCTTCCTACAAAAGCTACAATCTCCCTCTTCATGTTTCTCCACCACAATATCTTCCTCAGGTCCTAGTACATCTGATTGATCCTAGGGTGAATGGTATACATGGAGCAATGAGCTTCTTTCAAGATTTCTTCTTTTAGTTCCATATTATCAGGTACACACATTTGATTTCGGAATCTTAGGACTCCATCGGTGCAAATGTTAAAATTAGCTCGAGTCTTTATTCAAATCTCCAGCAATATTCATAAAAAATGGATCATTCACTTGTTTTTCTTTTATTTACTTCAGTATCTCAGGCTGAACCTAAAAATATGCCAACATCATTCAGTTCCCCAGCACATGACGCTGGATGTCGCATTGTTTCATATTATCCAGCATCTTCATTTCCTTTATATGCAGTCTTGCCAAGAAACTCATTCGATGACTTAGAGCATTAGCTATGACGTTAGCCTTTCTAGGTTGATATAGAATTTTGCAATCATAATCCTTTAAAAAATTAATCAATATTTGCTATCTCGCGTTCAGCTTTTTTTGAGAGAATAAATATTTGAGACTCTTATGGTCAGAGTATACTAAAAATTTTTCTCCATACAGATATTGCCACCAGATGTTTAAAGCAAATACAACAGTAGCCAGTTCGAGACCATGGGTTGGGTAATTCCTTTCATGAACTTTCAGCTATTTAGACCAATAGGCTACTACTTTCCCATGTTACATCAGGACACATCCCAATCCGATTTTTAATACATCACAATAGACTATGAATCCTCTAGATCCTTCAGGAATAGTCAACATAGGAGTGGTGGTTAATCGCCTTTTCAATTCCTGGAAGCTTCGCTTACGTTCCTTGGTCTACTGAAATTTTGTTTCTTTCTTTGTAAGTTGGGTCAATGGTATAGCAACCCTGGAAAAATTCTGATGAAGAATTACCCAACCCATGGAAAAATCCTGCTTCTGCTCTAGGGATTAAGGTTGCACTCTCCGAGAATGCCCACCCTGCCAAGGCCTCCCTTAGCCCTATGGATGCATCTTCTTGAGGTCATGATGTGCCTTTGGGTCCTCATTCTGTTGAAGATACAATTGCCCCTGATTCTCTGCCCTTAGCCGGCAGGTTGATGCTTTGGGGGCAAATGTGTTCTCCTTGCCTGATCCCTCAGACTGTCCGCCTCTTCTAGCTATTCGTTTTCCTTTAGTTGCTGTGGGCTCTACCTCTGGTAACCTGGTTGATAAGCCCAACATTGCTTACATTGAAGGGGCATCACATACTGCTATTCCTGATATCCCCTGTCCCCTCTAGATTGAAGCTTCAGCCGCAGGTATTCTCTCTTCACCAATCAACACTTCATTTACCACCTGTCCTGATAACTTGAGTGGTGATTCAAAGATGTCATGGGCTGATTTGGTTCAGAAGAAGGAAGTATGCTCCACTACTTCTCTGAAATTTTTCACTTCGCAAAAAGTAGAAGGAGATGTTAATATTTATCCTCCTATTGATGTTATCAATCAAATGGAGGCTTTTTGGGGTGCAATGCTAATTGGCTATTTTTATGAGAAACCCCTTCATTTTCATGCCATTAATTGCATTGCTCGGAAGATTTGGGCTCAATATGGTATTCATTGTGTAGTTGGAAATGAGAATGGTTTTTTCTTCTTTAGATTTTCGTCTAACAAACTGATAGAAATTTGTCTCCAACAAGGCCCCTGGGAATTTGCTGGGTGATCCTTATTCCTTAAACGATGGCATCCCAGAATGCCAGTATTAAAAGAGGAACATAAATCCTTTCCGATATGGATTAACTTGCTGAATGTCCCGGTGGAATATTGGACTCCCCTAGGACTTAGTTGGATTGCCAGTGCTGTCGGTAAACCACTTCAGATGGATGCTAATACCGCCAAACTGGAGCGTCTGAAGTTTTCTCGTATTTGTGTTGAGGCGAGAATTGATTTTATCCTGCCCTCTAAAATCAGATTGTGCTTTGGTTCTGCTGTTTCAGGGCATGCGACAGTGTCTAAGGTGGAAGTGGTATACCATTGGAGGCTGGAGTGATATAGGAACTGCCAAAAACCTGGCCATCGTGCGGCTCAATCCAAACAAAAATCTCTATATTGGCCATCGGGTCGAATCTTGTCAGGCTAGGATGTTGAACCTGCAAATTCTGCTCACAACCACCCAAAGTCTGCGTCAGCTCCTATTGAGATGGTCTCGAATCACTTTGAAGTTCTGCATTGTGATGATGAAGTAGAGAATGCTATGAGCAGTGATGAGAATGCAATCTCACGGGATTGGATTACAGGGGAATCATACCATAAGTCCCATTTGATTATATTTTTAGCACTGGAAGATAAGTGCTCGGTGGAGCAGGAGGATTTGCTTAATCCTTCCTTTTATGGGGTTGTCGTGGCCTGCAGTTCAAGTGTAGGTCTTGCACCAAAAACCGCCCAGCAAAAGCTGCATTTAAAGGGTGCCTCAATGATGTTCAGCCAGTAGACCTGGTTTTCTTGGCCCAGCAACCTGTTGGGGTCACTCCCTCGGTGGACGAGGACTCTTGTAGAGTCCGAGAACTTTGAAAATTGGACGAGGACCTATTAAAGGCGTCATGTCCGAATGGTGGACATGGACGAGGACTCAAGCCATGCTGGCGTTGACTTATTCTGCAGCAGCAATTAATGCAGGCCGACTGATGACGTAATCTGATTGGAAGTTGGTGGCAACAATAACTTCCAAGATACTGCAGACCTGCCAAGCGTGCGACTGGAAGGCGGCGTGCCTTGCCACTCTACTGCTAGGGTGGCTGGCTAGCCTTCCTAGGGTGGTTGTACATTTGTATATATATATATAGGAGAGCTCATTCAATGCACGTTGTTGAGAAGGTTGGTGAGGAGCTGTGCTTCACTTGGGGCGTGCATTGTGAGTAATCAAAGGCAAGCTTTGTTATGAGAAAGAGAGAGATAAAAACACACTTTAGTGGAAGATTGAGGGTTAAAAACACTTGAGATTATTTTCTTTCGTTTGAGCTTGTGTAGCTAACACTTGTAAATAATTCTTTTATAGTGTTTTCTCTCGTAGTTTTTTCCTTACTCAAAGAAGGGTTTTCCACGTTAAAATCTGTGTGTTATCTCTCATTTTCTATCGTCACCTTTCTTATCCGTCCGAGTGCTCTACTCTGTGTTGCTGTCCGAGATCCTTGTCCGCTCGGTCACTGTGCCTTCCGTGTTTTGCGCTAACAATTGGTATCAGAGCTCTTGGTTCTTTGAACGGTGATCTTGTTGCTGGCTACGATGGAGGTTGGAAGCAAAATGATTTGCTTGAATGGATCAAACTATGACACCTGGCAGAGCAAGATGTCCGACCTGCTCTTTGTAAAGTCCATGCATGATCCCGTTTTTGCCACAGAAAAACCGACGGCAAAAACGGACGAGCAGTGGACATTGGAGCACAAGCAAGTGTATGGCTTCATTCGGCAGTTCGTGGATGACAACATGTACAATCACGTTCACAGAGAGATGAATGCCAAGACTCTCTAGGAGAAGTTGGAAAAACTCTTCGCCTCCAAATCCGAAAATAACAAAATTTATCACCTGATGAGGCTAATGCAAGTCCTGTACAATGATGGCTCATCTGTCGCCGACCACCTGAATGAGTTTCAGGGCTGCGTGGATAGGCTGAACGGTGCGGGGATCATGTTCGAGGATGAGGTCCTCAGACTTTGGTTGCTAGCAACCCTTCCAGACTCATGGGAGGTCATGAGGATCACCATTGCCAATACAGCTCCTAACGGCGTGGTGACTTTAGAAATGGCCAAAGGAGCTATGCTGAATGAGGAAGTGCGACGGCGTTCTCAAGGCACGTCCACCTCTCAACACTCTGAGGTCCTTGTTATGGAGTCCAAGGGAAGGAGCCGAGGACGTGGCTCAAAGTCTAAAGATAAAGGGCAGAGTAAGTCACGTTCTCAGTATCAAGACATGGAGTGCCACCATTGTGGCAAGAAAGGCCACATCAAGAAGTTCTGCTTCAAGTGGAAGCGCAAAAATGCTACCAAGCAGAAGGGGGAGAAGAGACGAGACGAGGAAGAGTCCTCGGTCTCTGTTGTTACAGGAGGTGATCTCCTTTTAACCTGCGACTCTGAAGACTCTGTAAATGTGGCGGAGCAGGTTTTCGACTGGGTGGTGGACTCTGGCGCATCCATCCACGTCACGTCCAGGAGAGAGCTGTTCTCCACTTACACTCCATGCGCCCCAGGAGTGTTGAGGATGGGCAATATGGAGACGTCCGAGATTATTGGACAAGGGGACGTCTCCTTGCTGATGAACACTGGTGCCCGACTGATTTTGAGAGACGTCCGACAGGTCCCTGATATTCGCATGAATATCATCTCAGTTGGAAGACTGGATGATGAAGGCTACTGCAGCGTCCTTTGTGACGGCAGTTACAAGCTGAAAAAGGGCTCCATGGTGGTTGCCCGAGGAGTAAAGGCTTCAGGCCTTTACACAGTAAAAGCCCAGGCCGAGGTAGCTGAGGTGAATGCTACGGGGAGGGTGGAGTCCTCAGCCTTGTGGCACAAAAGGCTCGGACACATGAGTGAGCGTGGCATGAGTCATCTGGCGAAGAAGGATCTCATCCCGCAAATGGATGGAGACAGGAGGAGGACTTGCCCTCACTGCATGGCGGGGAAGCAGCGCAGAGTCTCCTTTCAAGGAGACGCATTTGGCAAGAAGTTTGAGATTTTGGAGCTCGTCCACACAGATGTGTGTGGTCCCCTCCCGGAGAAATCTTTTGGAGGAGCACAATACTTTGTGTCCTTCATTGACGATTGCTCGAGGAAGCTGTGGGTATTCCCGCTCAAGACAAAGGATCAGGTCGCTGGAATCTTTGAGTAGTTCCTTGTCCTCGTAGAGCGTGAGACCGGGAGGAAGTTGAAGGTCGTTTGGAGCGATAACGGTGGAGAGTATATTGGAGTTTTTGATGCCTACTGCAAAGCTCACGGCATCAGACATCAGAAGACTCCACCCAAGACCCAACAGCTAAACGGCGTGGCCGAGATGATGAATCGGACCCTGACGGAAAGGGTCAGGTGCCTGCTATCCGAGGCTAGGTTGCCAGGATCCTTTTGGGCCGAGGCCTTCAAGACGGCCGCCCACGTGATCAATCGGTCGCCAAGTAAGCCTTTGGACGGGGAAGTCCCAGGAAGGATTTGGACCGGTAGAGAGCCATCTTTTAACCATCTTCGGACATTTAACTGTAAGGCCTTTGTTCATGTTTCGAGAGATAAGAGGACTAAATTGGAGCCAAAGACAAAGGAATGTGTCTTTCTGGGCTATGGCGAGGATGAGCTTGGGTACCGATTTTATAACCCAATAAAAAAGAAGTTGATCAGATCCCGTGATGTAGTCTTCATTGAGAACGAGACCATCGAGGACATTGGAAAGGAGCAGAAGACTCAATCCAGCACTTCCCGGATGGACAGAGTTCTAGTTAATGATGTCCGTCCAGTATCTCCTGAGTCCGATGCTAGCAGATCGGGAGTGGCAGGCCAAAATGATGTGGGAATTCCAACTCCTCAAACTGATCAGGATGGAGTTTTGGCCCCTCAGCAGGCCGAGGGAGCCCCTGTGAGACGGTCGACCAGGACTAGACGTCCGTCCGTCCGCCTTCCAGTAAGTGAGTTTGTCCTCCTCACTGATGCTGGAGAACCAGAAGATTTTGACGAAGCCATGAGGAGCTCTCAGAAGAATGAATGGTTTGAGGCCATGAAGGAAGAAATGGCCTCACTTCATGAAAACTATACCTTTGAGCTGGCTGAGCTACCCAAGGGGAAGAAGGCCCTGAAGAACAAATGGGTCTTCCGGCTGAAAATGACCGAGGACATGTGCAAGCCAAGGCACGAGGCACGACTTGTGGTTAAAGGCTTTGGTCAATGAAAGGGTGTTGACTTTGATGAAATCTTCGCACCCATAGTAACGATGTCCTCGGTGCGTGTAGTGCTCGGACTGGCAGCAGCTTTGGACTTGGAGATTGAGCAACTGGACGTTCGGATTGCTTTTCTCCATGGTAATCTGGAGGAAGAGATCTACATGGAACAACCTGAAGGATTTGCAGCCAAGGGGAAGGAAGGACTAGTCTGTCATTTGAAGAAGAGCTTGTATAGCTTGAAGCAAGCCCCGAGGCAGTGGTACCGAAAGTTCGAGTCTGTTATGGTCGAACGAGGATACCATAAGACTGCTTTCGACCACTGTGTCTTTGTTCAGAGGTTCTCGAAAAATGATTTCGTCATCCTCCTCCTTTATGTCGATGACATGCTGGTTGTCGAATAAAACAGAGCTCGAATCAAGGAACTGAAAGAGCAACTGGGGCAGTCTTTCGCCATGAAGGACCTCGGTCCGGCGAAGCAGATTCTAGGGATAAGAATTTTTTACGACCGAGGGGACAGGAAGCTCTGGTTGTCCCAAGAGGGCTATGTTGAAAAGGTGCTTCAACGGTTTAACATGGGGACCTCCAAGCCTGTCAGTGCCCCACTGGCAAATCATTTCAGGTTGAGCAAGCAGTAGTGTCCGTCCTCGGACACTGAGAAGGCATGCATGAGTAAGATTCCTTACTCCTCGGCAGTTGGCAGCTTGATGTACGCGGCCGTGTGTACGCGGCCGGACATTGCTCATGCGGTTGGCCTCGTGAGCAGATTTCTTTCAAACCCAGGTATGGAGCATTGGTCCGCCGTCAAGTGGATCTTCAGATATCTTTGCGGGACCTCCAAGACGGGTTTGCAGTTTAGAAAAGAGAAGCCTCAGCTGATTGCGTACACAGACGCAGATATGGCCGGGGACGTTGATTCTCAGAAATCAACGTCTGGATACTTGGTAAAATTTGCGGGAGGGGCGGTCTCCTGGCAGTCCAAGTTACAGAAGTGTGTTGCCTTGTCAACAACGGAGGTTAGTTTATTGCCGTGACCGAGGCCTGTAAGGAAATGCTCTGGATGAAGAGGTTCATCCAAGAATTGGGTTTAAGGCAAGAGACGTACAAGGTCCTCTGTGATAGTCAAAGTGCCATTCATTTATGTAAGAACGCTTCGTTCCATTCAAGGTCAAAGCACATTGATGTGCGTTATCATTGGGTAAGAGATGTTCTTAATGATGGGCAGCTATCAATTAATAAAGTCCACTCTGATGACAATGGCTCAGACATGTTAACCAAAGTTTTGCCAAAGGGAAAGTTGGAAACTTGTTGTGGCATCGCCGGTTTAACTGACTTCGCTCCCACCCGGTCATGAGGGGAAGTTTTTGTTGGGGTCACTCCCTTGGTGGACGAGGACTCTTGTAGAGTCCAAGAACTTTGGAAATTAGACGAGGACCTATTAAAGGCGTCATGTCCGAATGGTGGACATAGACGAGGACTCAAGCCATGCTGGCGTTGACTTATTCTGCAGCAGCAATTAATGCGGGCCGACTGATGACGTAATCTGATTGGAAGTTGGTGGCGACAACAACTTCCAAGGTGCTGCAGACCTGCCAGGCGTGCGCCTGGCAGGCGGCGTGCCCTGCCACCCTACTGCTAGGGTGGCTGGCTAGCCTTCCTAGGGTGGTTGTACATTTGTATATATATATAGGAGAGCTCATTCAATGCACGTTGTTGAGAAGGTTGGTGAGGAGCTGTGCTTCACTTGGGGCGTGCATTGTGAGTAATCAAATGGCAAGCTTTGTTGTGAGAAAGAGAGAGATAAAAACACACTTTAGTGGAAGATTGAGGGTTAAAAACACATGAGATTGTTTTCTTTCGTTTGAGCTTGTGTAGCTAACACTTGTAAACAATTCTTTTATAATGTTTTCTCTCGTGGTTTTTCCCTTACTCAAAGAAGGATTTTCCACGTTAAAATCTGTGTGTTCTCTCTCGTTTTCTATCGTCACCTTTCTTGTCCGTCCGAGTGCTCTACTCTGTGTTGCTGTCTGAGATCCTTGTTCGCTCGGTCACCGTGCCTTCCGTGTTTTGCGCTAACACAACCTGGCATGGAAGTTGCTACAGCAACCGATCCTGCTTCAGGCAAATTGATATATGTTAAGGGAGATCCAACCCTGCTGGATTTGGAGAAGGTCCTTCAGATATGTGTCTCGACTGCCTCATCTAATTTTTCTAGGGACCACCTGGTAATCTATTCCACTGATTTGTAGAAGATGGCGGCCTTTGAAGCTGAGTAAACGAATCAAAATACCCTGTGCCATGCTGATGAAATGCACCCTGTCCCTGTTGACTGTAGCTTGGAGTTCCACACAGACTTAGCTGAGCCTAAGAGTCTAGAGGGCTATGAACCAATGGATGAATCCAAGGAGGGCGAGGTTCGTATTGCTAGTAATGTGGCTCTTGCGAGTGCAGACTTACCCTTGAATGCCGTAAAGGTGGGTGTGGAGCAACTCGGTACGCCAGTTAAGTCCCCGATTGGTTCTTCATCCCTTGTAATGGCAGATGATCAGCATGGAGGAGACCAAAGATCGTGTTCTAGTGTTAGCAAGGTGAAGAGGAATATTGAAGAGTTAAGACAAAAACTTAAAGCCTCTCGTGCACGAGTCACTGAGGACTCTTATAATTCTGGATCTAGGCAGATCCTCTTCGGCGGATTCGACTTAGAGCAGGCTCAGCCTTAGATGCCAAGGGTTCCGGTCATTGATGATAGTTTACTTCAGATCAATAATCCTACTTCGGTTCTTATAATTGGGGAAAATTTGGTTGCTACTGCAAGCAGCAAAGGATTTGGCACAGATTTGCCTTCACCCCTTCATGCTGATGACATGTTTCCTTCTATTGAAGGCATAGGGTCTAAATCTATTATCAAAAAACAAAAAAGGCATAAAAAGGAAAAATGTTCCCCTCCTCTTCCTCATGTTTAGCAATGCATGTGGAGTCTCCGTGGTCTCAACATTGGGGTATGCCCTATGGGGTTGGTGCGTTACTTCTTTTTTTGTGTTTTGTTTCATGGAGCTCGGGGGATGCCCTAACTTCTATATTCTACTCTCAAGTGAAAAATCACTTGGAGATAGAATATAGTCTGTTGTAATTTCCTTTACTTATTTTATTTTTAATAAACTTCATTTACCAAAAAAATCCTTGGAAAATTCTCCAAAAATCTTCAGTAATATCCTGCCATGCCAAGGAAGTTAGGAATTTCAGTTACAGTTGTAGGTCGACTCCAGCTAGTGACAATTTTGACCTTTTTTGGGTCAACCGAAATGCCTCCTTTAGAGATCAGATGACTAAGAAATATTACTTCCTTAAGCCAAAATTCACATTTCTTCAATTTAGCAAACAGCTTCTGCTCTCTCAGAGTTTGTAACATGATTCTTAGATACACCTCATGCTCCTCGTAGCTCTTGAAATAAATTAGAATATCATCAATGAATACAACCACAAACTTATCCAAATAGGGCAAAAAAATCTGGTTTATTAAGTCCATGAGTGCTATGGGAGCATTGGTTAGTCCGAATGGCATGACCATGAATTTATAATGGCCATATCTTGTTCGGAAAGTAGTCTTGGGCACATCTTCTAACTTAATTCATAGCTGATGATATCCTGATCGAAGATCAATATTAGAGAATACCCGGGTTCCTTGCAGCTGATCAAATAGATCATCAATGTGCAGTAGTGGATATTTATTCTTGATCATGATTTTATTAAGTTCACGATAATCATCACATAGCCGTAGGGTCCCATCCTTCTTTTTCACTAATAGAATAGGTACGTCCTAGGGTGACACGCTAGGTCTAATGAAACCCTTGTGTAATAACTCTTGCAGCTGCTGCTTGAGCTCCTTGAGTTCTATAGCTGCCATTCTATACGGTGCCTTAAAAATAAGACCAAATCCAGGGATGAGCACAATTTCAAATTCAATCTCCCGGTGTGATGGTAAGTTTGGCAAATCCTCTGAGAAAACATCTTCAAATTCATGCACCATTGGTATATCTTTTGCTTGCACATCATGGCTCCCAATAGTGCTGGCATAAGCTAAACAATAATGACACCCACTTTGGATTAGATGTCAAGCATGAAGAGCCAAAATTAAGCAAGGCACCTTCTTGCGCTTATCCCCTTGAATATGAAATGTCTCATGTCTCGGAATAGTAAAATGGACTTACTTATGGAAGCAATCAATACTAGTATGATTACTTGACAACCAATCCATGCCTATAATTATATCAAAATCATCCATCTCAAGCAAAATAAGATTCACGGGCAATTGGAGCTCATTCACAAGAATAATACATCTCGGGTACATAATATCGGTCTTCATAGAGGAACCCATAGGTGTCATTATATGCAGAGAAAAAACTAAAATTTTTGGGGATGATTTAAGATCGCATGCAAATTTAAAAGATACAAAAGAATGCGTGGATCCTGAATCAAATGAAACATGTGCTGGAGTGTCATAAATAGCAAGAATGCCTTCCACCACATGAGGAGTAACTTCTGCCTGTTGGGTCATTACTGGGTAAACTTTTCCCTGGACAACTAGCTTTTTCATTTCTGGTTTAAGATGAGGGCAATTCTCGATTATGTGTCCTTTCTGTCTGCAATTGAAACAAGCCCCTGTCAACTTATAACAGGGCCTTACAGAGTGCCATTTCCCGCATTGAATGCATACGAGATTTTTTGGCTGTGGCAAAAGAAAAAGGAAAAAATGGAGGTTTGTGGCACTAGTTACACAGGCACATTGCTCTTCCCTTTGTCAACAATTTTTACCTTCTTTGCAAGTCCTCCTGTTCCTGTGCTTGGTCTTGCACTAGAACTTCCTCGGCTGGACCTTTTCTTAAAAACTTATTCTTTCTCCAATCCTTTCTTGAAGATGAGTTCTCTATCAAGCACCTCTCAGTAAGTTCATAATTTCAGCATTGATAGCTACTTTTTGATATTATCCTGTAATTCTTGCCATAATTTCTTTGTTTTCATTATTTCTTCATTCATTATATAAGAAGCATATCAAGACAATTCAATAAATTTGACATTGTATTCTCCTACAATGGTGTTTCTTTACCTCAACTTCATGAATTCAATGACCACTTCCTTGGCTGGTTCACCCAAATTTAGCAAAATCACCAAACTAATGTAGTGGTCGGTTAAGTGGAAGTATTCGGTTCTGGAGCTGGTTTAGTGGTTAATTTACCATATAAAATTATTCCACTTATATTTTCAGAATCAACACATAATTTTGGATAGGTTCATATGAAATTTTAAATTTTATGCTTAATCGGTTCAAAGTTATATACTGATTTTTGATACCAAAGTCTATTTCTGGCCAGTTCAGTGACACATGCTTTTCCTTGGGCTGAGTCGGTCAGAGTTTCAAAAGGGATTTTGGCATCAATTTTATGGCATATTTTTGATTCATTAAAGTTTCATAATTAATTTTTATGGGGCTTCAACCGGTCAAATACTTGGTAAAAATAGTACATGAATATATCAGCATCAGCAACTGGGCTATTTCTACCTAGTTCAATCTGCTAGTCAACTTTATTTTTATCGAACCAGTCGATTTTTTGAGGAATAATTTTTCTACAAAAATATGGTGATTTAGCCAACATCTTAAAGTATCTACACGAGCAATTTCATGGAATGAATCATTCAAATATGGTATACATAAATCAAACATCAGCAAAGTTTAGCAACTGATTCTGTAAATGACGTGTTTCTAATTTTTGCCTAATCTAACATGATTGTGGCATGAATTTAAAGTATTGGACTGACAATACTTGAAGATAATATTAAAAAAGTATCAACCAAAGAAGGAGATAGCAGTGTTCTTTCTTGATTTAATGAGAATTTGAATCTGATCCCTTAATTCCCTCAACTAATCTCACTTCTCTTTGTTCTGTTTTTCCTCTTTGTTTTCTTTTATTTCTCTTTTGTTTTTCTTCCAGTTTTCTTCTCCTTTTTCTTATTTATACTCTTGCTAAATATGTTGAGTCATCTCTAAATTAATTTAGAGTTGCCACATGTCCTAATTTGTTGGCGAATTCTCGGTTTACTTAAAGCTGAATCAGCTTCTCCTTAGCTGATTTAATAGCTTCCTAACTTTTCACTTTCTCTTATTTAATTGGTGCTAATTTTTATACATGCATACTTTCTTATTATGATATGTGTCCCTCCCCTTTTTATGTCGAGTTTCATCCTTTAATTAATTGGTTTACTTGGTTAACAATAATTAGGAAATTTGGTTGAAAGTGGTGTGGTGCCCCTTTTGTCTTCTTCCTTCTTTCTTCCTTCTTAATTTTCTATGTTTAAAATTTTGACTAAGTATTGAATTTGTGCCATGTGTGCCGTGTCCTTCCTTGTCTAATTTTTTTATTTTCATTTTTCCTAATTTTATCTAAGTGTAAATTAATTATGGTGGCAAAATTTGGTTGAATGTTTGGTTGGTTCTCTATTTCTTTCCTTTACTAAATTTTTTTCTCAGTGTATGAGTTCTTCTAATTTGTAACCTGGACCTCTCATGCTTATATACTTTGGATACTAATTTTATTATACTGCTAATTGAATGATACGACAGCTCCCGGACTGCTCTCGTATTGACAGCATTACAAACTTGATCAACCGAAATCAAATCAGTTATGAAATTGAGTCTATTGATTAAATTATATACTATTGTGGCATATCAAATTAGATCTTAATTTTTTGGGTTCATGATATAAATATTGGAATAAGTGTATTCATGAAATTCAATCCTTACAAGTTTTCAACATTAAGGATTAAGTGTTTCGAGTCTAGGATCTAATGTGTTGGGTAAATGGTTAAAGGTTCAAGGATTATATTCTAGGTTCTAGGGCTCGAGATCTTGTATTCATGGTCAAGTGTTTGGTGTTAAATGTTCAGGGTTAAGGGTTCGGGGTCCATGGCCCATAGGTCAAGGTTCATGGTTCTGGGTTCAAGAACTAGGGTCTAAGGTTTGGGTCAAGGGTTTAAGCTTTAGGGTCTAGGTTCTATGGTTCAATGTTAAGGCTTTAAGGTCTACGGTTCAACATTCATGGTTAAGGTCTCAAGGTTAAGGGTTTATGGTTCAAGAATCAGGATCTTAGGCTCTTTTTTCATGGTTCAAGGATAACTGTCCATGGTTCAGGGTTTATTGTCCACGGTTAAGCATTTAGGGTTTTAGGTTCATCATTGAAAGTTTGGGATTTAGAGTTAAAGGTTTGAGGTTAATGGTTCAGGGTTCAGGGTTAAGGATTCATGGTCCTATGACCAAGAACTTTGGTCTAGGGTTTAGTATTTAATGTTTTGGTTCCTAGGTACATGTTCTCGGTATCAGGAATATAAGTCCATAGATCAGGATATAGAGTTTTGGTTCCTAGGTTTAGAGTCCAATGTTTAGGGTTTAGTGTTAAGGGTTTAGAGATCTGGATTTAATTTTTAGGGCTCAAGCTTCAAGGTTCATGGTTTAGGCTCTAAGGTCTAGGCTCAAGTGTGCACGATCAAAGGTCCAGGGTTAAGGGTCTAGGGTCTTTGGTCCATAGTCAATGGTTAAGGATCAAGGGTTCAAAATCCAAGGTTCAAAATCAATAGTTCAAGGTTCAGGGTTTAGGATTTAGTGTTTAGGATTTAAGGATACAGGTAAGGTTCAAGGATCAAGGTAGGGCCCAGGGTCAAAGATTCATAATCCAAAGTTCAATATTTAGGGTTTAGGGTCTATGTCAGGTGTCCTTTGTTTAGGGCCTAACATCCTTGGTCTAGTGTCTAGGGTACAGAGTCTAGTGTCTAAGGTCTATGGTCCATGATCTAGGGTCTAGGGTTAAGGGTAAAGTTTCCAAGGTTTAGGGTTCATGATCAAGGGTCAATGGTTTAAGGCTCAAGTCAAGGTTCTAAGGTCATTAAGGGTTCAAGTTTGGGAGCTTAGGATTCAAAATTAAGTGTTTAGGGTTATGGGTTAAGTGTTAGGGGGCATGGGGTTTCGGGTATAGTGTTAAAGGTTTATGATTCAAGGTCTAGGGTTTAGGGATTAGGATTTAAAGCCCAATGGCCATGGTTCGGAGTTAAGGTTTTAGGGTTTAGGGTTTAGAGTCTTGCTTCAAGGGACTAAGGTCTCGGGTCAAGGGTTTAGGGTCTACGGTTTGGGGTTAACGGTTTTGGATCTAGGGTTATTTGTTTAGAATTTAGAGTTTAGAGTTTAAGGTTAAGTATCCAGGGTTCAAGGGTTTAGGGTTTAGAGTTCAAGGTGTAGGTTCAGGGTTCAAGGCCTATGGTCTTGGGTTTAGGGTTCGCAATCCTTGGTTTAATGTCTAGGGTCAAGAGTTTGGGGTTCAAGATCATGTATTCAGGGTTAAGGGTTGAGGGTCTAGGTTTCATGGTCCAAAGTTCAAGGTTTGTGGTTTAAAGTTTAGGGATTAGGAATCTAGGGTTGGAGTTCAAGGTGGAGTGTTTAGGGTTCGAGCTTTAGGGTTCATGGTGCAACATTTAGGGGATTAGGATAAAGGTTTCTATGTTTGTGGTTCTAGGATTAGGGTCTAGGGTTCATAGTTCAGGGTTTATGTTTCCTAATTAGGGATCCAAAGTTAAGGGTTAAGGGTTTATTGATCATAGCTAAGTGTTTAATGTTTAGGGATAATGATTCAAGGTCCTTGGTTAGGGGTTTAAGGTTCATGGTTAAGGGTTTTGGGCCTAGGCCACCAGGTTTAGGGTTAAGGGATTCATGGAGCAAGGTCAAGTGTTTAGGGTTCAAGATCAAGGGTTAGGTTTCATGGTCTAGGGAGTGAATTATGTCACGAACTTATACCAAATATGTCATTTTAAATAATTAATTATAATTTATAAAATTTTAAATTTTAAATAATTTTAAACAAATAATATTAAGTTTCAAAATCAGGGAGTGACAAACTAAAAAAATAGGACCCGACACAAATCAAAATCTACACAAAATATCATCGGATAACCACTCAGACAACAGAAATATGACCTACTCTACAATCATCGTAAGGAAGGTAACAAATCAACCAAAATCATGATCATACCTAGTATAATATTTGAATTATTCTTGAAATATAATCATAGATTTATACCCGGCCAATTCCATAATCTTATCACATCAAATACCAATTTAAACTATAATAAAATAAAACTCACCAAATCAGACGAATGGCTGACAGATCACAACCATATTCCTGTAATGCATCCAAATCATCTATTCTAAAAACGAGCCAAATGCTCAATAAGTATCTACTTAAACAAAAGGAGTCCAATAAATCAGAGAAAATATTAAATGGTTAAAATTTGTTCAAATGATAGAATAAATTCAAATCGCCGATAAAATAAGTCCAATAAAAATCCAAGATCCAAAATCTAAAATTTAATAGTAGTCTCGTACTCAAATCAAATATCTAATTCTAAAACAAATGTCCAAATTGAAAAACAGTTCTCATCGGAAAGTATATATATATATATAAGCAAAATAGAAGTGATCCGAATCGATTCCAATAGGCAAATAGTCGATTCCAAAGTCCAATCCTTGTCCAAGTCTGAGTTCAAGTTTGAGTTCAAATCAAAGACACGATCAACTTGTGATTTTGGGTAGAATCTAATAGTTAGGTAATCTAATAGCATACACAGAAGTCAAAGTAGCACCGTGACAGATAGTTCAAGTATTCTGATCAAAACATATAGTCAAAATTATTTGTACGAGACATACCAAAGCTCAACTGTGGATAAAAACGATGAATTTTAAATCCAAATCTAAAATACAAGTCCAAATCAAAGTATAATACAAATCAAGGTAGAGAAACAAATCATGCATCAAATTTGAGTTTTGATTATTTAGAGACTAGCTTGAGGAAGGGTTACACATAATCCTAGTAACCTTAGACGAAATCAAATGCAAATTAGGTCAACATGAATGGCTACCCATGTATTCTGTACTCATTGGTAAGGTTGCTCACTATTATTTGCCACCCGTGACTTTAGGTGTAATCCTCAAACTTGCCAGATATATTATGACGTCTAAAATTATAAGGTCGAATCAAAACATTCAAATGGGAAGGGTCACTACTCCAAACCTTTTCTGCTGGTGGAAAGGGATTTCCAAATAATTTTTCTGCTGGAAGTTGACCAGAATATCTAATGTCCAAATCTAAATGTAACAACTATAACCCTATACATACATATGAAAATGCATGGCATATGCAAATTTTGTGCATATTTTCATATACAAATACTGATATAAACACATATAGTGTCTGATAAATTGTTCTTGCTTTTAGAAAAATACTAAATCCTTTAAAATCATAAAATCCAGTCCAAAAGAATCCAAATCAACCAATAAATTATACATGCATGTCAAAAATAAATAGATCGGGTATATAAAAATATATGCATGTTAGTAAAAATTTTGAATAGTATCCAAAATATTTTAGATACTAAATCAGACCAAAGATGAGGTTTACAGATATTTGCCTAGATTTCATACTTTGCAGATCTGAAGAAAGGATATCCCAAAATACCCAAATCGGGCCTCTCTCTCACTGTCACGCGTGTTGCCGCATCTCAACCCACGTCCTCTCTCTCTTGGCTGCTTTTGCCGCCCGCTACTGCTCACCCACGATCGTTGCCAATCACCAGTGAGTCACCACTTGCCGTCGCTGTCGTTGACGCTGTCGACAACCACCATTGGCCTCCTCGACGACCTCACCTCTGCGCCACTCAACCACCACCGGTGTGACCTCCTATCGCGCATAGTTGCAGACGTTCCTCACAGTGCATCACCGGTGCTGATTCACTAGCCGGCAGCCGGTCACTACCTCCTGCGCCAGCCCTCCTCCCTCTTCTCCTCTCTTCTTCTC